>JAQGCC010005296.1:0-11742 GCA_034698905.1 Xestoiulus laeticollis
CATCTTTGTTCTTTGGCTCGCCTGAATTCAAAGGAGTGGAAACTATTGCGCCGTCACGTGTGAATGCCGATCTCTCACGTTAAAATTGATTTCCGTTTTACAGTAGTGATTCGCGTTTGGTGCGTAGGGGCGCTTTACCGACGAAGTGATTTCCGTCCAAGGTCAAACCAAGGTCCGTTTTCTAGCATCGTTTTTCTCGTTTGCCACAGTATATTTCCTAAATTCCATTTGATTTAAACCGATTCTTGCCAGATCGCCGGATTTTGCCGTATCGGTAGGCATAAGCCTACACGTTTGGATGGTTCTCGGCTAGTTTATACGTCCCCCTATGACTTTGTAAAGGCGATTTTTTGGCTCGTGGCTTACCATCCATCGTCTGCTCGAAAATATCGACCAAGCGACACTTCCCACTGACAGATATCACTGCAATAGTTAGATTTACAACTTTGTCCAAGATTTTAACAAAACTTTCATTATTAACTTTTAAACGACCACTTTCAATTGTCAATGGTCGTTGCACCGCCATATAGGTGCTCGGTAACCCGGTTCTTTATTATATAAGATAACATACATTACATCATTAATAAATGCAAGTATATTTTGCATCACACAAAAAATAATAATATAAATTTAATATTTGGCTATTCTTTAATTATAAAGATCTCAAGCACTTTTTCAGTTGTAGCGTTCTACTTCACCATGTGATTTTCAGTATATGCTCGGTATATCAGGGTCAGATTTGGAAACCTGTCTTGTGATATTGGAGTTAAGATCTTAGCCATGTATAGATGCCTTGCATGGCAGAGAAACTCTTCTCACTACTACATTGTACATGTACTAGTAGTTGAGCTCACCTACAACAACCTACAGAAATCTATATACATGTAAATAAGGATGGTGTGAAGTTTTTCTTGGCCTCAGGTTTTAGGTTTTCTGTGCAAAATTCCCGGCTTTTGGTCTTCAAAATGTTTTTTATCATACGGAAAATCACATATGCCTTTGGCACTGTATTTCCAACATGGCTGCACATACGGTTACTCCAGAAGTGGCCATGTTTGCTACAAAGCTACAAGCTTTAAATTCTTTATATCCTTAATGCAAAGTGAAGTTTCTAACATCTCAATTAAGCTTATTTCTGATCAGCACCACCTAATGTCGTATGAGCCTTTGACATGGCATTATACCAAAACGGCCTTCACGTGCTGGAATGCTTTTAGTACATGTACAATGTACATGTATTTGCATTTCAAAAGGTTTATTCGACGCCCAATGTGTATTCAATGAAGATTACAATTGCAAGCTTGACAGAAACCATTCCATATTTTTGGGCAATCTCGAGTCTTCTCAAGCTACACCTGTGCATGCATGCCCTAGTGAAAAATCTCATTTTATGAGACACCCATATATCTTATGGGATTATGGAACATATCATTTTTATACCAATTCAAAATTACAAATCTTGTTAAGGAAATTTTTATTTGAGTGGGGTCATATACCATTCTCGTATACCCTTCCCCGTAAAAATATGACACTTTGCCCCCTGCCACATGGCATACTGCATGCTGACTGCAGGGTATATGAATTGAATTGAGTCTCATAATAAGACAAGGTTGGCTTAGTGGTTATGCTTAGCTCCTTGATTTCGGGAGACCCGGGTTCAAACCCCGGTCGGCTATCCTGGTTGTGGTTTTTCGTGGTTTCCCACAACCTCCATTAATCGCCCATACATGTATAAGCACATAAAGGCAAATGCCGGGATTATGGGATAGTTCCCCAAAAAGCGGCCACGACCGTATACTCTTCCCATTAAAAATTCTGGCACTTTGACCCCTGCCACATGGCATACTACATGCTGATTGCAGGGTAAGAAATTGAATTGAATTGAATTGAAGACTCATAAAATATTACTATTAAGGGACTCTTGCCATAGAGTCCCATAGAACAAAATCTCACTAGTCTCATAATAAAGTTCCATAATCCCATACAGTCTCATGTAATCTCATAGATTTTTCTCTATGAGACATAATGATATTTTTCACTAGGGTTGTGCCTTGTAAAGTTGCCGATGAGCAATGGCGCCACATAATTGTCTGCTGTAAGCAAACTGATGAAGGCTAACAATTTGTTCCCAATATGGAGCGCTATTTCGCAACATTTGTTTGGGCTTCTACATAATTACGAATTCTCGAAAAAAAAAATAATGATTAAAATAAATGAATTTCCTGATCAACAAGGTCGTGATTTCACCAGGGCTGTAGAGCGATGTTGCTGTTTTTTTGTATTCAACTTCTCGGAAGGTTTTCTCGGTACTTAAGGGGGCAAAATAGTGTCCAAAAACGCCTCCCCCACACCATCTCTGTGCCCAAGGCCGTCATCTAAACAGACAATTTTAATTCCCACCCTTATAGCAGTGATAAGGTGTACACTCAAGGCTATAACTTCCCATTCATTTATTTCATTCATATTTCAATGTATTTTTTTCCCACTGCAGGACGTGAACACAATTCGGTCTTAATCCATGTATAAATCGTTAATTAAAGTCGGTCGGGGTGAGATTAGGGAAATTTTGTGCACCCCCTGAAACGCATAACTCACCAGGCAATTGCAGGTGCATTATTATATTCATGGGGAGAAGAAAAAAATTAATTTGCTGCCCCATTCGTATCAGTTTTTGAAATCGGGTTGACCGGATTTCAGACTGGAATAGGGTGGTAGGAAACCAGCATCTTTGGCTGGGTGCCCTTCTCGTTAATAGTTGCACATTTCGCAATGACATTTCTCCATTTATCTTGTATGGGCGAGCTACGTGGTACCAATCAAGCGGACAATCAGGTTAATATCCATTTGGAAATAACACGGTAGTCCTCCGGAGTTGCCCTCATGAAGGACGGCCATTCGCCATGGTCGCCTTGAGACGAAATTTGCGTGTTTTCCAATGTGGCTAAAATGTATTTTTTAAAGGTAATCACTTTCTGTCCTAATTGGAAAGTGTTGAACTGTGGGTGTGGTTTTCCCCTTGTCATAATCACAGATTGATCTTTTATTTCTGCTATCTCCAACACAGTGATTTTTGCATGTCGATTTTTCCCTCACGGCTGGACACTGCTGTGCCTTGGATATATGGTGCTTGACAGGGTCCTTCCATAAATTTTTAAATGTCTGTAACTAGGTTAACTTTTTCGAAACTATATCTGACATTTGCGTGACATATTGCATGGCGTGATTTATTTAGATTACCAATGCTTTGTTGAGATTAGTGAAGGATTCTGTGTATTTCTGTTTATCAATTTGACCCATACAATAGCTTACACTCATTAATAACGACTTATAAGAGGGTTGCATACCAGAATAAGCCTTTTTTTCTAAATTATTTTTTAGATTTAATTTTGGAAACTGTTAGGAACAAATGGAATGTACGAGGACCTAGCATAAATTTTTAATTAGTTGTTTAAATTTTTTGTTTATGCATATGTACTGTATATTCTATTTCATGGAAATATGTCTGTAAAATTTATAATTTCAAAGGGTCTGGTAAACTTTACATCATAGTATGACATAGTATTATATCAAGTAACATCATAATTAAAGTGGATGGCCCAACACTGACCATATATTCAATCCGACAAGTGAAAATTTAAATATATGCAGTATAGAACCTGTCTAAAATCATACTCATGGGACCAGGAACTTAGACAGGATATAGCCTACATTATAGTATGTTTTCAGACAGCTTCATTTGCAGACATGAATGCGTCCCAAGTTAAGACGGTACATTTTATGCTTTCAGATAAGATATTTTTTACACAGTGCGCTTTTAGACGTGTTCTATACTGTAATGTACATGTTGCATTGTAGCCTATACCAAAGCAATATACGTACAGTACAGGTTGTCATATAACGCTGTGTATACATGTAATTCAGAAAGAATTATTACATTTTAGAAAATGCAAAAAGCACAGTATATGTGGTCCTAAAACGCTGTGCTTTTAATTAATTAAAAAGTACATGTAAATCAAAAATATTTATTAAATTTTAGAAAATGCACAATAAAACTTTCCAGTATAACAATTGCAATTGCAAATAATAGCATTAATACATGTAATATATAAATATAACAAATACACATTCTATAACATTAATAATTCGTTAACATCGTCATAATTATACAATATGTATTATACAATTGTACTGCATGTATTTACCAATTAGTATGAAAAAAATGATTTCCAAATATCGTCTTTTTGTCGCAACTTGTGTTTTTAACTTTACATGTATACGTAACAGTATAAGGTATTTTGCGAGGACTCCTATATATTTAATTGTTTTTAAATATTTATGCAATTTCCAAGCATTGGAAATTTAATGGTTTTTAAATATTGAAATAAGATAGCGGTATACACTTAGTGCACAAACAAAAAAAGTTGGGTTAAATTCAATCGAATATTGAGTGCTATATGGACATATATATACCAACATTGGGTTAACATTGGGTTGAATTTAAGTGTAACAACCAAATGTTACCAACGTTGGGTAACCTGTGTTAATAACCGTGACCCAATGTTGGGTATAGCTTTAACCCAACATTGGGTTGTTGCACTTAAATTCAACCCAATGTTGGTATGTCCATATTAGCACTGCAATATATTGGGTTGAATTTAACCCAACTTTTATTTTGTGTACATTGTACTCATGCATTCTATGGAATCCCAAGCATGGCAATGTTGTTTGTTTTTGATAAATTAAGATTTACATGTATTTAGATTTTCTTTTAAAATAGTCTATTTGGTTGAGGCATTATACATGTCGAGGTTTATTCGCTTTGGTTTACTTTTCAAAAGGCATTCGGGATCTTTCGTTGATTTATTCCAAATAAAAATTCAGAATGTTGTTCTGAGCTGTAACAATACATTATCGTCACGAATTCATATTCATAATGTTGATGAATTCTTCTCCAGTTTTGCATTAACAAGCTTTAACTTGCAGTGTCCTGAATCACATGATTTTACCTGCATGTTTAGCGAATCTTTTCATCGCACTATATACACGAATCTCCATTGTTGTATCCATTTTTGCACATATTATGCTATATTTAATCCATTTAAGCGTGACACCTTTTGCCCCGGTTGAAGAAACATTCATTTTCTCACCTGGGTCGACAACGTGAAATTTGGTCAACGAATGCCAGATTGTGCTGTATACATTTTTGTTCTTGATTACTTTATGTAAAACGTAAGCCATAAACCTTAAGCAACACTGGGAAATGACGTTTGGAATACAAAAATATGGAATAATGGTGGTCACGCTTGACTGTTTTATTAGGTTTTATTTGACACCTTCGTTGAGATTTACTGCATGGAAATTTCTAACCACTTTCCTTATGCTAATTGGTTAGATTTGGTCGGGATATTCTTGAAACCATTCGGGTGCTAATATTGATTGAAGTTCAAAATTTATCCTCGGTCACGTTATCTATTTTATATTACACGAAATCCCATTTCAACGAATTGATAGTTAACTTCATGAATGCGGCTTTGTGGTTTTACGTGTTTGAAATTTGGAAGCTGAATTTCGTGGCTGAAGTCATGAGGGATTGAGCAGGTTTCCTTTAATCTTAATGAGAACGATAAACACACTATATTACGCATGCGCATCAATAAGTTATGCTCCGTAAAAGTCGTCATGCTCCTCAAAGATGTTGTGGATATATCACGTTAAACTTATGAAAATAGAGGGATTGGCAGGTTTCCTTTAATCTCAACGAGAACGATAAACACACTATTGCGCATGCGCATCAATAAGTTATGTGCCGCAAAAGTAGTTATGGTCCTCAAAGACGTTGCGGTATCACGTTAAACTAATGAAATTGTCGTCTCCCTTCAACCACAAACCCATTGACGATGTCCTCACGCATGCGCATTGGCAATATGAACAGTGCTGCCAATATGTAGTTGCATTAAACGAGACCTGCATAACCCCACTATTGTCGTGTCCCCTCAATTAACCACAAACACATTAACATAGTCTCCATTGCACGCATGCGCATTGGCAAAAATACCAGTGCTGCCAATGTCGTCAAGATTAAAGGAAACATTGGAAACACTGTTTTTTTTTGGGTTTTTTTTTTGCCAAAAAAACGTGGGACGACGTTAATGGGCGTGTGGTTGAGGGCAGACGACAATTTCATTAGTTTAACGCAGGTTTAACGTGATACCACAACGTTTTTGAGGAGCATAACGACTATTACGGCGCATAACTTATTGATGCGCATACGTAAAATTGTGTTTATCGTTCTCGTTATGATTAAAGGAACTCCGCAATCCATATAATTCCTGTAATGGATGTTCAGTTTAAAAACGTTTGCATACTCTGTACGTACCAAGTTTTTGAAATAATACATTAAAAATTACGAGAAATGGGCAAATTAGAGCTTTTAGAAAATTATTTATGGCAAATAATTTGACAAATGGTTACCTACGAGCTCGCACATGTACATTATGTCATTTCATAAAGTCCTTTCTTAAAAATGTGTCTATGTATTCTACATATCCTAGTACGCTTTAATAGTCTACGACAACATGTTATCGATATAAAAATCGCTATTAAAATTTCAAATCAACAAAATGCCTCCAAGGGATCAAGGCATTAATATTTTTATTTTAAGCATATACTTTTAATGACAAACGAGCGTGTTGTTTGAAAAGAACAATTTTCAAAAGGGTCAATTTTATATTTGCCCTATAGGTATCATCCACCCTAGTTATATGCCACTGTTACTATCATACTATAGCACTAAAGGTGTGGTAAGGTTGGAACGACCGTCTTTTATGAATTACCCCGTCCAAAAAGGGTGCAATTTGCCTGTTATCGCCCAATTCTTATCACAATCTCCATCGGATAATTTGTTGAGTTTGATTTTAACTTCTTAATGATGGAGGGCAACTTTTTTTCCCCCCAATTTATTTCAACTGAATTTCATGTCCTCTATTTATTTTATACTCTGCGTGTGATAGTTTTCCAAATTGGTCAGCCTTTCCCCATCTATAATTATCCATCCCATCACTATCCCAGAACTAGGTTTCCCCGGTGGGTTTTTAGCCACTTTTAAAACCACGCGTTGCCCACACCCAGCATGCAATTGCGCAATTTTTCAAAGTTTTTTCTTTTTTTTTTTTAATTCGAAAAATGCAATAGTATTTCTCCGACCAACCCCCGCAGCGATTTGGACAATTTAGTTCAAGTCTTGAAAAATGTTCATTCACAATTCTTCGATTCATTCATGAGCTCGTTCTGCTCATTCATGAAAAAGGTGGCGTTTTTTGGCCTTTCTCGTAACCTAATTTCGCCTCGACATCATTAGCGCACCTCGATTGCCCTTTAACCCCCGCCTGGCGCCATGAACATGACGGTCGGGAGCCAGCATGTGTTGACTTAACCCACACCTGTGTGTCCAATTGTAATTAAGGGATGAGGAGCCAGACGCTGAAAGGTGATGGAAAAAGCCAATGCCGGAAGTATATACACATATGGATTTTCAGGTCAATTCCGGTTTGGGATGCAATGTCCACAATCTTATATCGTTTCTACTTTTTACTTTTATCACTTTTTAGGTTTGATACACACGAGCGTTTTTCTCCTGTACGGAGCCAGATCGCATGCGTGAGTTTTCCCTCCGAATTTTTCAGGGAAGCTGTCATTAGGTGTGTTTTTAGCATTTGGAACTGGTTGCACACAAACCTACATGTATGTGCACAATTCTGTCTAGGAGCGCCATAGGCATCCCATGGCGCCTACAGTATGTACAAAGATGTGAGAATGCCCATTGGGAAGGGTAATCGTTCATGAATGGACAAGGTCCGCATTACGTGCAGCCCCCTTGTGGTATGCAGTAAGTTGATATTTTCCTAGGGCAGGGGTCAGCAACCTGCGGCTCTTTCGATGTCAAGTTGTGTATATAGGCCTACCATAATACACCATAATACAAAAAGTGGCTCTTTAAAAACTGAGAAATTTTGTAAATTATCACTTTTGGCTCTTCCGTCTCAATAGGTTGCCGACCCCCCTGTCCTAGGGGATAGAAACACGATTTTAACACAGAACCACATTAGAAATAAACCTTTAAATAATAATATCTAGCGATCTAATCATCATACCAAAATAAAAATTTGGGAAGTTTAATATAATAGTACGAAATAATTGTGTGAATTTTTTCAAAATTTTAAAATACATGTAGTAACTTTTTGAAATATTAATGAAAAAACGATCTTCATTGCTTGATACTGCTACCTCCCCTACAAGTTTTTAACAAATTTACGAAAGCTTAGTGCAAAAAGGTATACATGTAGTATATCGCTGCTGATGCGCTTTGTATACTATTATACATGTATAATGTACATGCACAATTTGTATATGGTGTTTCTTCTTTAGAATAAGTATACAGCGTGGGGGCATGGAATAGCATGAGGAATGGCATGATCTGGAATGCAGAATTCCGATTGGGCAATCTAAAATTCTCGCCATCGGGAAGCCAATCGAACGCTGTATTTCAGGTCATGCTATCCATGATGATCATCCATCCATGCTATTCTATGATTCAACGTTGTTATTTGGCATATAGCATAATGAAAGGCATCATCTTAAATGCAGCGTTCCGATTGCCCAATCGGAATGCTGCATTCAGATCATGCCATGCTTCATGCTATTTCATGCCCGCAAACTGTTTTACCCTTACAGTTTTTGGTCCTTGTTGCTTGTGCTTTGCAAGCACAAACACGTTAAAAGGGCCGTACGGATTGGTCTATAACATGTAGGCTACAGTCTATACATGATATATGCTGATCCGTATACGTTTTAAATACCTTACTTGTAAACATGTACAATTTTACTGTATATACTTTGGATCAGTTATGATGATACAAGTATGTGTTACTGTGTACATGTATTCACTATCCATATTTTTATCACAAATCTCTATGATTGTTTGGACTTTTGAATGAGTCATTATTTATACATGCGTATACTGTATTTGGTAAAATTAAGTGACCTAAATGGCTACATGCAATGTCATGTATGCGCTTATTTAACGACGCCTACAATAATGACCTAACATACATGTACATGTATATCAAAGTTTATTTCAATTGAAATGCATTTATAATTTTAAAAAATGTGGGGAATTAAAGTAATTACCGACGTTTTTCAAAATTAATTTTCTAAAAGCATTCTAAGTAAAAGTGGTGTAAAAATGAACGATGCTCCCAATATTGCACCGGAGGATTATTGAGGAATTATAAGGGAAGCTTTCGCAAAGCTAATTTAATCTAACTAAACCTATTCTAACCGAGCCTGACCTATCCTAATCTAAACTATATAGCCAAACCTATAACATAAATCGGGTATATAACTAAATATTTGGACTCACCGGAGGTTGCACATAATATATAAAATGGTCAAATCGATATTGATATAGTATTGATAGATCTTGTGCATATACATTTTTTATGCTTTATGCTTTATAAATGAAACATTTCCTTGATGAAAACAATTTTAGAAAGGTCATGATTATAGTTGTATTCAAAAATATTAGCCTTATAGATAAATGTACATGCATATATGCATGTAAATGACTCATATACATGGAAGTTTCAAAAATTGTTGGATGAAATGGACCCTGCAGGTGTTCATAGGAATTTTCAAAATCATGGTGATCATATATACATGTAGAGGGTTAAAAAAATTTCAAAACTTCTTGAGTGTTGCATACGTTGTTTTTAGTGTTCAATATTTGTTAGTTTTTGCTGTGCTATAAGAAAAACCTTAGCCTTCCATTATAGAAAAAAACAGGGACGTAGCCGAGTTAGCGCCCACGCAGATTTACAAAAAAATGATAGCACGTGACACAACAATAGCGTGGCACTCTTGAGTTGTCCACTTGAGTCGAGGGCCATCCGCAGGTTAGGTACTGATTAAGATCGAACAAGGCGAATGCTCAATGTCTGCAAGTATTTCCTGATTTTGAAGAGTTGTACAAGTTTTGAGAACATTCTCGTTCATATCAGAATAGCTACAATTAAAAAAAAAAAACTATAGAAATAGGCCAATGTGAAATGATGTGAAACCGAGTTTTGGCGACGTTTTGTCACCTTCACACTCGATCTTATTTATCTTCTGATAGCTGTTAATTTCCTCCCTAGATTTCAGAAATACGATGTCATTAATCGACATGGGGAACGTGAAGCTCTGATTTATTATTGAAGGCTTTTTAACGCAATTCTAGGCGTGGTGCAATCATTTAAAAACTTAATGCATGGTTTCACTAGAAGGGGGTCGTCCATAATCGACGTCCTCAAACCTTTATAATTAGGCCTAGCTTTAAATTAATTCAGCAGGGCGGCCCATCTGCATCAAGGATACAGAGCTGGAATCACTTGGAAAAACATCTCATCCTAAAGATAAATCACGTCACAACTTCACAAGGAACAACACGAATGCAATTAATTTCCACCCCTAAGTTTAATTCGGTAGGATGCTATATTTTGCATGTCTTGAAAAACGCGGTGGTCTACTCGAATTTCCCCCAGGATGAAATGGTGAAAATGGTAAAACTAGTTTTGTTTTTTAATAACATGTAAAAATAAATAACATTCTTGACTTTCAATGACCCACATTGTATTCCCTTCGCCCAAATTTAACTTTATATTAACACGAATTCCAGGCATTATAACAAGTTTTTAAATTGAATTCTATACATATAAATAGCCAGAAACCGTTTTTCGTAAATAGGAAAAAACTAGTAGTTCGAAAGTAATGGCCTCTTGACAAATTTGCATGGATATCAGAAAAGTCTTGCCGATGATAATGAAAGGGAAAAACCCTTTCTAAAAGCCCAACGCCATCTATTTAGATTTATGAGCAACAAATAAATGATAATAATATTATAAATGGGGTTTAAGATGTTTTTGGTACCCTCTATAATCATGCACCTTCTGAATACATCCCAGTAAGCGCTAGCTCGATATTGGCCAATTATATTGGCAAAACGCATTTTTCAATATTGGCACAATATTGCAATGTTATTAACATTTTGCCATAATTGCCAATATGTAGATTACAATAAATGGATCTATATTGGAATAGATTTAGGCCCAATATTGGTCCTCTTATGTTATCAATATGTAACTGAACCAACAATGGCAAATAAATTGTGTCAGTATAGGCCAACTTTTGAATGCAAAATAAAAGCGCAATATTGACCCAGTATTGCATATAGTAAGCTTGGACCACTATCATCAGTCCAATATGGTTTCGCTGGCCAATTTTTGCTAATTTAACCAATATTCCAATATTGACCAATACTCCAATATTCGGCCAATTGAGATGCAACTCTGGCCCAATCCATATTTAACTCTTTCTATATAAACTTATATAGGCTTTTGCCTGTCATCCTTTATACATGTATACCAGTTATCTGATTTTGTCCTCCAAATTAAGCCAGTGGCCCAGAGCTATAGATTCATAGTTAAAAACAACCACAACATAAAAAGTGAAGGATGCAGTTTTTAATATTATAGAAGAAGCACCATATTAAGCACTGTGGGGGCTGGCTTAAGGGCAGCGTTTTCCCATTTTTTCAAAATGCATGCTTAATTTTTTTTATTAAAGGGATTGGGCATATGCCAAACAAAAGAGCAGTACATTTATTGCAAGTTCTTTTTACAATTTTTCAATTTTTCTACAATTTTGTGG
>JAQGCC010005297.1:0-11742 GCA_034698905.1 Xestoiulus laeticollis
TGCACCTCGTTTCAAAGAGGCTTCACTTTTCTGGATGAAGTCTTTGTTCAACTTTTATGGCGCCCTGTATACTATCGGCACGCGATGTCCGCCATCTTGAAACGTACACACTATACTGAAATGGTGTTCAACTTTTAGGGCGCCCTGTATACTATGGTCACGTTACCAGTTTAACTGAGTTTGGAGGTGGGAATGAACACTCGGAAGTTTGACCTGATCCACGTTAGTCAATGCACATCAACGTAAGTGAGAATAAGGTGTAAACAGAAATCCTTATTACAGAATCGTGCATTCAGTGATTGACATGCAGGTTTAACAGTGTTACGGCTAGATTTCTGTAGATGGGGGCTTTGTTTTTCACTTAAATCCACAAGGATTCTTTAAACATCCTCTTTCAGCAATTGCTTTATTTACTTTTGGAGTTGAATTTCAAGTACATGTTTAACTGTAGTTATTTGCTGAAAACGTTTCAGAAGTACTTGAGCCATTGATACAGTTGTCGTTGATGATTTCGACATGGTGGTATAGTGGTTGTAACTACTTAATTTCTAAATGTCATGATGTGCTAATGACTGATTTATAAAGATGTCACATTAGCTGCGTATAGTTTCAATTGAAATTGACAACTTCAATTAACACAATCGGCCAGTTATGTTGCACATTGGTGTTTTTTTTAGAGTTTTTCCATTTGATTAAGTGTACTTAACTCTATCCAGAGGTTGAATTTTAGAGTCAATGTTCAAGGATTTTGCAATTTGATAGGACAGCATTTTTGAAATCTATCACTGCCCTGTGTGTGACAAGTTAATGGAAAATGTACCTGTAGAAAGGCGTAATGAAAAACAGTACATGCCATGGGGAATACTGTATTATCGAATAGGGTTCCTATATATACCAGTTGCTATTAGCATAAATAATCACTGTAGTCGTTGCTACTTCACTTTTCCCCTTGTACACTACGCGTATACTCCCTATGGTAGCTCCCATGACAACCGAAACGTATATGTGATGTGGTTCTTTTGGCCTAGTGTTGGCCACCGATATGCCGGATTATGTCAACTATCGACTTACCCTTTTCCCATTATCCCTCCCTATAAGATCCCCTCGGTCACTCCGTATGGTCAACTCCCATAAGAGTACCGCACGTAGAAATGCCTTGCTCTTAGGGGGGAATAGTGGGTGAATACCATCTGTTTTCTCACTTCCATTAAAAGTCAGAGATCTATTGGTCATGTAACTGACAGTTATGGTTTTAAGTAAAATGTTGCTATTAGAGCTATGCCCCTGAACCGAAATTTTAAGCTACATGTATTTGGTCATTTGTATTCATGGATTCGTTATCATTGTCTTCAGCATGACAGTGGTTTTAAGACATGATATGATAACGTTTTCAGACTTATTCCATGAATTTTAACACTGGAATCCTGCAGAGGTGTTGTCTAAATCTATAGCAGAACTCGATTTTTGCAAATAATAAAAACATTTTAATATAAACGAGTAAAGCAATTGTTTAAACGGAATACAATAATTCAATGTAGGATTTTTCTTGCTACCATGCATCATCTGAATAAATATCGATTATTTTTTTTATTTAGATAAAAAGCAATTTCATGATCCTCCCTCAGTTTCCCACGACTTTGGAGCTGCTACAGGACTTATGCCCATTAATATTTCAAGTCGCCACCTCTTGGCTTTTTGTTCAAGTGCACCCATTCACAATTTCGATGGTTTTTTCCCTATATCCGCCACTGTTTTTGTAAGTCTGGACTGTTAAAGGCCCTCTGTGGACGGCACTAGTGGCGTGGGACTGCTTTTCCTGTTGAATGGATCCAACGGCTGTCGTTCATAAAGGGGGGACTTTCAAGGATCATTTCATTATTCATGAAAAGTTCAGGAACCAATATTATCGAAACTTTTACGCCGAATTTTGAGAAAGAGCCCGAAATGAAATTTAATAAAAGTTATTTCAGCTATTGCAATATATGCCATGATAGTGGTATTTTTTTATTCTTCAATCCATGTACCACCTATACTCTGTTTTGGGACTAAAAGATTAAAGCCTTTGTTGAAGGCTTTGGCTTTCATGCCATATCCAAAGCCAAACCTGCCTCCTGTTTTGCAGGATTTTCACATTTTATAATCCTGGTTTACTTTACATTTTGCTCAGCTGTGGACAATGCACGATTGTAAAACGTGCCCTAATCCACGGGATTAAAAGGATGCAAATGCAGTACATATATTCTCTAATGCAAATTTTCATTGTTGGGCTTTTGAGCTTCCTGACTTTATACAAAAGTAAAAAAGTATTTGTTTTGCTGTTATTGTAACCTAGCACAGGTGGATCACTTCATTGGTTCAAAGTTCAGTTGGTTCCAAACATTCCCCAAGAATTTCAAATGTCCATTTTGCATTTACATTTGTATGGTGTCTTATTTGCTTCCATTTCAAGCACATTCAAGCAACACAAACATGTTTTCCACACCACATTTCTTTTGATAAAATATTACCATGAATGAATCGATGGGAGGTTACCTCCTCCATTCATGCAGGTTTGGTCACTTGAAATAATGTTGTCGTTGCCATTATTAACATGAGCTCTCAGCAGGTATTTAGAAAAGATTGTAAATTGGCTACTTGGCATACGCAATTTGCATGAATGGTTTCAAATTTATGCCCATTGAGTTGAACCGTTTACTGAATGTTCATATTTTTTGAAACCCAAATCTTATGGCCTCACTCTCCCCTTTGGGCAGGGCGAACAATCTGAACAGAGATTGCCATTATTTGTGAAATATAACTATTTATGATGTTCACGACTTTTCGAAAGATACTTATCAGCAGATTTATAAATATGTAGTGCATGGTAGGAGCATTTTCCCCAGGACACGTATTCCTGTATACAAGGAGATATTGGGGGTATACTAATAATTTACCAATTTCAAAAGCACTTGTGTTGTCACTATGTCAAACACGTTTCTTTATGTACTGTATAAAATGTATAAGGTGGATATAATGCCCGCATTACACTTGTCTTATTCGTTCGAGGAAAATGAAGCTTCTATACTCTGCTCATTTGCATACGAGTAATCAAGTTTTCCGTGGCCTTTGGGTATAGCAGGTACATAAATAAAAATGTTTATGATTATTGTTCAGAAAATGCACTGGCTCGATCTAGTTATTTGGAACTAAAAACCTTTGAAATGACTTTTTTTATCTTTTATGGTTCTATTTCAGAGTTATCTTAGTAAACGAAATCAATAGTTAAGTTGTTACTATAGACGAAGCCATGGTTCTAGCTTCTGGAGTTCTAGTCCAATCCACCATCTTTTGCAAATACATTTATATAGGATCAAGTTAAAAAACCAAATATTTCGAAATATAAGCTTACATTTTTCTAACAGTTTTTTTTCTTCTATACTTCATACAATTTGTTAAAATCAATTGACTGCATGCATGAAGCCCCATAAAGACAGAATCGCCATATAAGAACACTTGACGATTCAGCTAGCCTTTGTGACAGTGGCAATTATTTAATGGCTTACATTAAAGCCCTAAATGAAGTAATTATTGGATGCCAGGAACTTTATTTGTTCCCCGGTGTAACTTTGACTCATAAACTGCAAGTGGTTTGATATCCGTTTTTGCTATTTTCAGCAAAATGAATGTCTTTCACAAATGAAGTTAGGTCGATCTCTTGTAAGGGTCAAGACCTGAACGACTGCTATTTTTTATGAACACTGCTAAATCAATCCTGAAAGTTGGTTTAGTTACCTATATAAGCTTCTTGTTTTCCAATTTCAACGCCAGTAAACGTTTTATATATAGTTGACATGTTTGCTAAGATGGCCGTCAAGAGTTCATTTATCAACTGCATGATGGCGCTTGTATCTAGTTTTGGATTTATGGGCTTTTGGGATATAGTACAGTCAACCAGAATTTTAAAAATTTAGGAGAATATTGTGATGGTCTTAACATTCGAATAATTGTAAAATAATCAATTCCCTTGTAACTCAACTATTTCTCAGTTATTGAAAAAAACTGCTTTTATTAAAAAGATATATGCGTTTTCAAATAATTTGGATGCCTTGTCATACTTGAATGTGATTTTTGTTTATTGAATGATGACATTTTTTGATATGAGGATAAACAACGCGTCAAACTCTTGAGCAGATAACAGATAACCCATGCTAAATTCTTGTGAATTTTTTTTATTTTTCTATATACATGTACGTACATGCTGTTGTGTGTTATAGCGAAGTGGACCAAAATAATACATTATTCATCGCGATTAATTCCCATTATTCTTTATGACGGCTGTCCCGTTGTTTTATTCATTTTTTATTCGTGTATAGATTTATTTATGAATGGAACCGTTTTTTTACTACGGTTACCCATTGTTTTCCCTGTAACAATATATGCTTATGTTAGTTTGCGTGTGCCAAAAATATTTAGGCTTACAGTATATCATCTTTTATCTCCAAATTTCATCGTTCAATGTTGATGTCTTATTTTCCACGATGAATTATATACGGTGAAACTGCTCTTTTTTTTGGGAAATGTGGAGGCCCCTTTTTTATCATTAATTTTTTTTTTTTTGGTAAAGTGAGCTTTTAACGTTTTTTTCTCTCAATAATCCATTCTGTTTTAACTCTTTTTGAGTGCGCGGAATAAGCACTTTCTTCATTTTTTTTATTTCATCAATAGTTAGTCTATTTAGCACAAAAAATGCTGTCTTAAGTCAATTTGCATAAAATGGAGTAAGTGCACTGCAGTGTGTAGTTAGTGGCTTGCGCGCGTAATGCATTTTTCCGCTCGCAAATCCCATCTTTTTAATGCACCCACCGTATTTCTGGTAATTTATTTCAGTATAGCACTATAAGATATACAATTTACAAGCGTGGGTTGTAATTAAGTAATGGAGTTAAAAATTAGCGAATTTGCTCGAATATACCCCACGCAGAATTTCAATGAGAAATAAAATAAATGGGAAGTGCAACAATTGAATCGCAATTTGTTTTCGTGCTTTTAAAGAGAAATTGTTATTTCGTTCATTTATATATGCTTTAGGGCTGTGTATAATGCGAGCTATAACCTTATTATAAACACACGCTTGCTCGCGTTGTATTTATGGTTGCAAAAGTGAATTGTGGCGGCTTAATTAAGGGACAATCTTTAATGATTCAAGCATGCACGAATGCTGCAGCGTGAATCGATTGATATGGTCAGTTTTGGCTTTGTTGGATTACTGTATTCGCAATTTGGTCGCTAAGGGGTTTTAATGAAAAGATACATGTACATGCACGTGTAAAAATTGTAGTTTGGAAAAGAATTGTTATAAATAATGCATCGATGGGTCAAAAATGAGTAACATGAATGATTAGATGCATGGCATTATAGTAAATACCAGAGCTTGTATAGTTTAAATTATTCCGATTGATTGTGTCATGGTGTCATCATTGAGACACGTGCACCTTGCTTAAAATTGGTGTCTCATTTGGTCCCATTGCTTGTCTCACTGACATCCTTAAAGCTTGATCCACATCTCAATGGTTTTCTCTAGGTATAATTTAATATACAGCTGTATACCGTTAGAATCGGATAATAGTATAGTTTTCTAAGAATTGTTTAAAAGCCATGCATGCAATGGGTCGAATGCATAAAGCACATTTGTCAAGTTTATAGAAAAATTTGTATCCGTAATATTCCATGTAAATGAGCAGTACAGTGGCAGCTGTGCTCAGTACACATGCATATATATAGTGCATCATGGCAACTTTAATGGTATCCAAATTTATAATAAGAAACAAGCGATAATTGGCGATCTTTACTGTGCACACTCACCTGGAAAATTCAATAGATTAGACAATTAGAAAGGGGGAACTCGCAAAAAAGAAAATCTGAAATTAGTGCTCGCAAATGCATTTTTAATTAACCGTCTCTTAAATTTATGCAATTTTCTGGCAGGTGGTCGATGCAAGAACCGAAAATGTTCACTTTAGCATAAAATGAAGACTTTTTACCATCATCAGTTTCCATTCAGGCATTCGAGTAATTTCATTTGTAATTCGTTGAGTTTTCGTGTTTTTTTTTACATATAGCAACCCTTAACTTAATGCAAATTTATTCGTCATAAAAATTTTGAAATGAAGGAGCTGTTTGGTTGAGATGTTTTTGAAAACAGATATCGCGAATAAAATAGGAGAATTTCGCTTCCAACGCATTACATTTGAACATCCATTAATTTTATCCCCTATAAAACGTTGGAAAGTTTAGCTTGAATTATTAAGTAGACGTTGACTCGTAAAGAGCAATTTGCATGAAAAATGATCTCCGCAATGGAAATTGGTGCAACGTATATGTTGGATTAATGTAATTTGGCGAAAATAGAATTTCAATTTGTAATATCGTTCTGTTAGATGCAAACTCTAATGGTAGTTTAACGAAATATTCCGATGATTGATGATATTATGAACATTGTGTGCAAAATATTCTATTTCGCAAAAATGTTTTCCTCATAATGTATACATTTATAATTTGTAAGTTTTCATGCCTTTTCATTATTAAAAAATATATGAATATCAAATCGGTCATTTCGAGAATTTGGACAAACATGTTTTAACGGTCAGTACATCCCTTTGTTTGACCATGTGTTCATGTATATTCCTATACATGACAAGCTCATATACTAGCCCATGTATGGCTATTTTAAGCTTATGATGCCTATATGGACATTCAAAGTAGAAATGTGTTTCTATATGGATTTTCCGCTCCTATTTAAAACTGTTGAACTGCTTTGGTCCCTACCTATAGAGCAGAAATGGCGCCATGTTTTCGCGTCATCACTTGAGGAGCTCATTTGGATCCAGTTGGGGTGGCTTACGTCAAATATATAACGAGGATTTACTATGCAGGGGTCCAAAGATGCACGAGAGGGTCTTTGTTCGGTTTATTGCGACCCCAAAGGGTTTTGTCCTTTTTGAAATTGGGGAGTAGAGGATTGGAAACAGGAGGGCTTTATGTTATACCAGCACAATGGTTTTTCATCCTTCGCTGCATGTATTTCTTGTTTGCCAATGAAGCGTAGACTTGTTGTTTGGCGGCAAAGTTTTTAATTTATACATAGAACAATGGTTTAACGGCTCATTAAGCGTTCGCTGTTTTATCGAACCATGCTTTCAATTAGCTTGTTCTTTTGTTCTTTCTAAAGGACGAGCGCTTTAGCACCACCGGCCAGATACAAGGGACGTGTTCATTAAATACCAAATTATTGGCTGAGGTTTTTGGCATTTCAAAATGTAAAGGGAATTTCATAGGGTATAGCTTGCATTTACTAAAAAATTGTTGAAAATTTAGTCCAAGACAACATAGAATGGACAAGGTTCGCGTTACAAAACAGCGCATGCGCGAGTTTGTAGCGTCACGTAGTGGCAAATAAAAATCGAAATCTTTTAGGGGATAGGAGGTCGCAGTATCAAGCAATTAAGATAGTTTTTTCATTAATATTTCAAAAAGTTACTGTTTTAAAATATTGAAAAACTTCACAAAATTATTTTGTACCATTATCTTAAACCTCCTAAAGTTTAATTTTGGTACATGTATCATGATTAGATCGCTAGATATTATTATTTCTAATGTGGTTCTGTGTTAAAATCGTGTTTCTATCCCCTAGGAAAATTGCAACTTACTGCCACAAGGGGGCGCTGCACATAACGCGGGCCTTGCCCATTCGGTCCTTGTTACTTGTGCCGTGACAAATTGATCACTATTTGTGTGCCTTGTCTTTGAGTTGAATAACTTACATATGGGATATGCTTCACAGCCTTCACTGATGCTAGTATACATGTACTTGCATGCATGTCCCATTCGTTTTTACCCATTTGAGAACCTTATAGCACGTATAGGCTTGATATATTGGCATGTAGCACAATAGTGTAGACAGGCAATTAGCGCATTGTTTATTCTCGCGTTCCAGAAGTAATTAAACGGAAGCATAATCAGGCACACGCGGTTAATCTAGAAAAGGGGAAAAAATTGCTTCGAGACCACTGAGCTTGACTCGACTATTTCCAAATTAAGAGAAACTGGCTTTAATTATTAAAATCTCGTTAGGAACGCATAAGAACCACTGAATTAACGAAAGAGCTGTCGCAGCTGTATAATATGGACCCAACTTTTTCATCATATGCTACCTATAGTAGTTGTCTTGCTTGCAACATTAATAGGATATAAAGAAATAACTTTATTTATATTAGGTTTTCAGGTTTATTAAAATAGCGCTGAGGTTGTAATTGGTACTTACTACTGCGTCATCTGGTGTCAAGAAATGAATACGTTAATGGGTTTTATATGGGTCTGCTGCAGGGTTAATGTCGTATACATAAATGCATGTAGTTCAATTATTGGAGAAAATTTGTAAAAATTGTCCCAAAAAATGTTTGACGTGTACGGGAAATTGGATTTGCAAAATCCTATTAATTGTATACGTATTTGTCACAACATAATTTTAATTAAACGGTACGGGGTCAATGAAGGGGAAGTTGGATTTAATTAATTATGGCGTTCACGCACACAGAGCTTGATATTAAATTCTCTGAAGTTTCACATAAAAAAACACCTGCAAATTGGCTTAATGCGTCAAAAGGGATGAAAAAAAAAAATTATGCAAATTGTATAAGCTTGGGGTGGGCGACCATTTTTTTCTCAAACTTATCAAATGAAGATAAGGACTTATTTGGTATAGTGCGGAAAATGAAAGGAATCGTTTTTAGACAGGTTTTTTTTTTATCTCCTAGAATGATGAAAGAACACTCGAAATAATGTGTATACCAAAGCGACGAAAATCTCTCCGTTTTTTAGGGTTTTCATTTCAATAAAGCTTCAGTTATCCCCTTTCCTTGTTGGAATATATGAATAGTTACATAAAAGATGTATTATCGATTTGCTAACATAAAAAAAGTGATGAATAGAAGAAAGCAACGTGTGTTCCAGCATCGTTCTGACAATGGCGTCAATCACAACTGCAGTTCAACACGGACGTTTGTGTATACATACAAAAAAACACGAATAAAATGACTACAATATACACTATGCAAAAGGTCGCTGGGAAGGGCACCCTACAAAAAATCCCTCAATTCAGGGTTTCAACAGCATAAGGTGCAAATCCAGTGCAGGTGAAAAAAACCTCTGCTGCATGGTGCAGTTTACAAAAAAAACTCTAGAGCAGTGAAAAACTACAATAGAGGATTTTGTTGAATATTTGGATAAGCACTTATTTTTCCCTTAAGAAAAGACATGTATTCATTTATTTTGCTTCACGATTCGTACTTGGGCAATATTTCATTCTCGAAATGTCGAGACTGTAATTAAGGCAGATTTTAGTTAATCCTATTTGCAAATTGGAGACGCCTGAAATTCAGCACGTTAAAGTTGATGGAGCATAAGAGATCATGACATAAACACGTGACCCCAATACCCCTTGCAATTAATGCATACAAGCGGCAATTATGCACATACGAGCTCGTTTTCAATAGAGGCTCCTGCTATTAATCAGCCAGTCTTAATGCTCAATTACTTTACCGGACAGTATCTAGTGACGAAATTATAACCTTTGTTTGGTTTACTATATATAGTCATGAAAAGACGAGGGACGAAATGCAAATTATATTACATAAAGTATAATTAGATTCCAAATGTGTTTCATAATTAGTCACTGGATTGGACTATACCGTGTCAAGCACCTTTAGATTAATATACATGTATTTGTACAAATCACTTCCATGTGAACTTCGAAAAGAAATTAACCTTTTGTTGACATTTCTAGTAGTTCTGGAAAAAGGGAGCTATATACAGACAATTGAATATTGACTCATTTCAAATGGATTTTAATGCCCACTTTTCCTGTCCTCCATCTTTATTTTGTCCTAAGTATCAGTGGTGTGAAAACCTATACATGTACTCCACTCGGATAATTTCCCCCTAATAAGACTAGTTGCCATGACAACTTTTTGAATGCTTAGGCCTGACAATTCTCCTCTTTCGATACCCAAGTCCAGACGTCTACAAATTCTCCATATACAGAATTTCCCCTCCCCAGATTGTAATATCAGTGGACACGAGTTTGTTGTGGTCACTGTCTTTTATTGATTACTTTAACCTTGACCAAATTCCACCACCAGGATCGCTTTGCTATATAGACAACTAACATTATCATTCTGATATTTGCTATTGATGAGACATGTCAGCATGACAACATGACTTCAGTAAATTCATGATCTTAACATATAGACAATGACAGCAGGAAATGCCACCAGAGTCAGTGACCATTGTAACTTCAATGTGACTTGTTGGGAAGCCAACATGATGTCCTGTCTTCTTAAGTGTCAATTCAGCAAAGACAAAAAATGCCAGTTGTTAAGATGGCGTCATCTCTTCACCACTGTCTTTAAACTACTGTCTTGTCAAGAGACAACCTAAAGATACAATTTATCTGTTAATAGGGCAGTGACTGAGCGTCAGTGAAATCGCAGTATAGCACAAAATGGCCAGTGCCCTCGTTTTATTTTAACGTGATGGTGGTGCATTATTCGGAAGCAATATTTGATGCAATTTCCAGCTGCCACTCAATTGATGCTATTATGGATGCCGAGCGTCCATTAACGGATGGTCCATGTCGATGCCCCTGCAATAACATTTCGCCCAATGAATAGATGAAAAACTGCGTTTTTGTGGGGTTGTATTGACCCATTTCATCGTACGATTTGTATTAAAAGGATTTCATTCTATAGTTGGACCATCCATTGGCGCTTTGACCATCTGGTCCTTGTTCCACCAGAAACAAAAATGGCGGCCATCAACGCAATCGATTCATCCCTGAAGCAGACTCCCACATTCAACATGTTTTACCACCGTGGAATAAAATATACCCTCAGGTCATAATGGCTCACGGGGGAATTGTACTAAGGAAAATCTCAATCCAACTCCAAAAAAACAGATTGCCCCTACATTTGTCATACAGGGTGTTTACTTTGGGTTCCCACAGACTCGGAGACGTGGAATTATCAGGGAAATTGGATAGACCTGGAATAGTGGGAGAAGTGGTTTATTTTGTAAAAGTCAGGGAAATTCAACAAATATTACATGTGTTCCAGGCAAGCCCTGCATCCATAGAAATGGGAATTAACCTAGTTAATTCATTTTACCATTTTAAGTAAATAAAAGCTGGTAAGTTTTTTACACGTTTTTTAACCAAGGAAAGATTTTTGTTTTGCTTTCTTCACTACAGTGAAACCTGCTAAACTGCCCAAATTTGGTAACTGACATGTATACAGGTGCGTTTTTATGAAGGAAAACATACATGTACTAAAACCAATTTACGAAAAGTGGTCACAGCAAAACCTGGTACCTTTACCAGGTTTTGCTGTATTTAATGACACGAATAGTCGCTAACCATCTAATTGAAAACGAATTTTAATTAATTATGAATTCAGATATGACAAGGGAAAAACCCTTATAATAGTAGTTTGTGTAATATACCAAGATGAAGTCAAGGGAGACATGGTGTAAATTCTATTCTAAACCAGCTTCTTTGAGCAACCAAACAATGAGTTGTTAAGCATATTGTCATTTTATTAAGGGGGGGTCTGAACTGCATGTTTTGCTATGTGGAAAATTTTGAAACATACTTTTAAAAAAACTACTTGTTATAATACAAAAATAAAAATTAATAAAAATGCAGTATTTTTG
>JAQGCC010005298.1:0-11741 GCA_034698905.1 Xestoiulus laeticollis
AATAAGCATTCCTCGGTGAAGTAATGCTTCACCGAGTAAGGCTTTATGAATACTTGCGGCCAACAAGTAGTGCTTATTTGTGAATTCAAGTCTCAACTATGAATTCCGGCCTTAGCTCTCCGAGGGACAATCCCCTATTTATATTTGTGTCTATTCAAAAAGATCAACAGGAGTTTCACTGTAGCTAATAATAATTATAAATGTAGGCAATAGAGAGATATAGCAGCACGGTCGATTGTATTTACCTTTACGATTCCGAGTCGTAAAACACAGACACGCATTCATGGGACGCAAATAGTTTTGCAATCGAAGAAACAGCACAACGCTTAGACCTTCTTCACACCAACGTTGATGTTGATCAACTGACGTGGATCAATAACACTTTTGCGTGTTAATTCACACCGCCGAACTCAGTTAAACTGGTCACATGACCTAGTACACAGGGCACAGTATACTAGGTCATGTGACCAGTTTAATTAAAAAACAATGGCATGTCGATTAGTGCAAGTGCCGCATAACTATTGCCACCACTTCCACGCATTTATAACCATCATGGTAGACGACATTTGCGATATTTCCTTTCCCGCCTCTTTTCAGTACAATGCGTTTGTTGTTTAGTGAAAGCACCTAAAGTGCAGCGCCAACGCACCCGCTGTTTTAAATTTGGTGCCATTAAATTTGGCAATCATCGGCCAAACGTCTGCCAGGTGAGTTGAGAACGTCTACGATTGAAGCGTCTGCTAGTCGTACACGTTTCCGAATCAGCAGTTTTGAATCACGTGCATGCGCAGTATGCCAAAAGATAGTGCTGTCAATTATGATCGGAGAACCACTCGCTGTTAGCGAAATTCCCAAAGTGGCGGCTCTTTCGAATGAGAGTTTAAACCGAGGTTCTGTGTAGATCCCCCTTGCTCTCTGAACGTTAAAGACCCCTCGAGAGCGGGTAAAAGTCCCCTGTCGCAGGCAAAATTCCCAGGGAGGTGAAGGAGGCCCTTTCCCTGGTTTTGGTGTTTAGCCCTCGTGTGCAGATAAAGGCCAACGTAAAAAATCAAAAAACAAACAGACTCGATGCTATATCACACTACATGTAAAAGGAAAGTCTTTCACCTGGCTTCTTGCCAAAAAAAGGATGTTTGGTCCTTGTATTTGCACAGCTGATCAGAAGATAAGATAAGCCTTCCTAGTGATAGTTTAAATTCATTTCATGTTCAATTTAACAATGATGTCTAAGTCGCTATTGACTTAAGAGCATTCTCTTGAAAATGGGTACCACCCACTTACCACATGGCATTTGTTTGTTGACTTAGGGTACTGAGTTGAATTGAAGTATGCTTATACTTTTCGAACATTAAAAAGGAAATGTACATGTATTTAGTAATTATGTCACTGATGACTTTATAATCCATATACACATATTTTTCACCCTGAAAAAAAATGTATGTGTATAATATTTGTCGCATTTCCCAAGATTATGACAATCATATATCGCATATTATTTATTATTTTTTTAAAGACTGGGTCATCCGTGGTATGGAAGGCATCCATAGGAGTAAGAAATTATTGTTTCCATTCCTGGTCATATCGATCATTGTGGTCATCCTAACACGTTCGTCTGATGCCATTTACCCTGACCGAAAGCCGCTATCCGCACGTTCCAATGTGGTGAGTCCAACACGTTCAATACTTTTCGTTGTTTCGTTTCGAGTGTCTCGCATGTTGATTCGAGTGTGAATCCTTGCATGCTGAGCATATAAATATAAATAATATAAATAATAAATATTTAAAATATTTATTATACATGTACATATGTATTCACAAATTTAATATTTAATATTCATAGAATGTGTTGATCATATACATGTACATGTAGGTCAAATTTTGTCCCATATAAGGCCATGTTTTATGTCCATATACAATATAAGATAACGAAGTGTGTATGTAGTAGTATGTGACCCCTGTTGTAAAATTTTATCAACCTTAAAAATCTCATGATTTACCCAGATTCATTTCATTAAATCCATGCTTTGCATCATTAGTTATTAATTAATCCATATTGATGCAAGTTTTAAATTGATCCCTGGAGACTGTGACTGGCTTATTATTGCTAGCTAACCTAACATTCATATCAAATATTAATGTACATGTACCGAAAGTCACCGCATTCTGGAATAGTTATTTTTATTTACATATACCATATTTAGTATTATACTAAATATATATATGCACTTGAGTCTAGTAAAAAATCCACACACGTCTAGTACAATTAACATACTTGGATCTAGCAAAAATATATTTGGGTCTTGTACAAACGTACTTGAGTCTAGCAAAAATCCACTTGCATCTAGAACACATGTACTTGGGAGTTGGGTCTTGCTTAAATGCACTAGAGTCTAGTATAAAATGTACTCGAGTCTAGCAAAAATACACTTGAGTCAAGTAAAAACCCACTTGCATCTAGTACAAATGTAATTGAGCCTAGTAAAATGCACCTGGGTCTAGAGCGAACGGACTCGAGTCTAGCACAAACACACTTAATATGGCAAAAACGCACTCGAGTCTAGCATGAACATACTCGAGTCTACCGCAAACGCACTTGAGTCTAGCATGATCGCACTCGAGTCCAGCACGAACGCACTCGAGTCTAGCAAAAACACTTTTTGATATGATAAAAATGCACTCGAGTCTGGCATGAACACACTCGAGTCTACCGCAAATATCCAATTTAATATGGTAGAAACTAGAAACACTAGAATCCAGCATGAACGCACACGAGTCCAGCGCTAACGCACTCGAATCCAGAGCGAACTCACTCAAGTCTAGCACAAATGCACTTTGATATGGTGAAAATGCACTCGAGTCCGGCATGAACACACTCGAGTCTACCTCAAATGTACTTGAGTCTAGCATGAACGCACTCGAGTCCAGCGCTAATGCACTGGAGTCCAGAGCAAACGCACTTGAGTCCAGAGCAAACGCACTCGAGTCCAGTGAGACCGCACTCGAATCCAGAGCGACCGCACTCGAGTCCATGCAGAGTGAACGCACTCGAGTCCAGAGCGAATGCACTCGAGTCCAGAGCGACCGCACTCGAGTCCAGTGCGAACGTACTTTAATATGGTAGAAGAACTAGAAATGCACTTGGGTCTAGCGCGAACGCACTCGAGTCTAGCACATACATATCCTATGGGACCTGGTAGCAAACCCAGTTGGGTCAATATCGAATTATGATTTGAAATAGCCTTAACACATTTCGAATACTTGTTATTAACCGTATGATTTTTTTTTTGATACGATAATGGAAAAAGTTTCAATGGGCATGCGATGAAATGTCGTCACTTCCGGTCCACCTGTCTCAACACGTTTCCAGCGATAAAGGCCTGAATGTAAAGGCCATCTTAATGGGATCAATACTTCAACAAAAATCCGTTTTGATTTTCGAGATTTGCCAAATCTTTAGACGTAATCGATTCGCTTTTTCTTCATCGCTTATTTTTTTATGAAAATTCAGGCCTTTTTTTTTTTTTTTTTTTTTTTCCTATTCTTAAATAACGGCAGGTGCGAAATAGATTTTTACGCTTCACGCTTTCAACATTTTCTGGCTTTTCAAATGGAATTCATCACAAACACTCGTCGATGTGGGTCCAAGATGACTCCTGCTATCATCCGTGATGGGTTTTCAGTTTTTTTCACCGATAAAAACCTGTTTTTGGACATTTTTTTAACGAAATCTGTAGAGAAAAATTGATAAAACATTCACATTCCATAGAGGCGGCCATTTTGTTCCTAAATAAATCGAACGGTTGCCATGGCTACGTTCCATTATTTTATTCCGCCTCGTGCAAAATCTTGCACGTGCGATATACATACGCGCGTTACGTACACAAAAGTGATGCCAGATTGAACTTGTTGAACATTTTATACGACGCCATCTTGAAAAACTTGATTGGAATTTAAAACGATTGAAATATTTGTACTATGAACTTTCAATTTCAAGAACTGAATATGTAGAAAACCCTTGCTATTTGAAGAGTAAGAAAGAATGAAAACTAGAATCGTTCAAATATCATTGTAAATGTGAAAAAGACGAGGAAAAGAATGAAAAACATGAAAATTAAAGACGATAACATTATGCTAAAGATTAAGAAACGGTAAAAATGTTACAAAAGGTTGGAAATCCATGACTTTTGCGGTTTTAAATTAAACGATATCTTTGCAAAACATCAAAATTCAAAACTAATTAAATTTTCTTGAAAAAAACTTGATATTTAATTCAATTTACTGAAAGCCTGGAGAATTTAAACCCTAAAAATATAGAAAAAAGATTAAAATTCAAGATGACAGTATCTCAGTGGGGGTGAAACCTGTCAGATTGAACACCTTTATAGAGTGAACTGCACCTCCCTAACTTGAACACTTTTGGCTGGTCCCGGACAGCTTCCATAGAAATAACATTAAGACAGACCTCGATACAATGAACACCTGCAGATACTTTGTACATTGAACACTATTTTAGTCCCCATGATGGATCTAACTAGCTCTCTACATACATGTATAATATACTTAACCATTGAGTTCCCAATTAAGCCCCTAGAGGGCGCTCTACAACAATCAGGGGAAATTCCCTTATTTAGTCTGCAGTTATTTTGGGTACTGGTAGCCAATTGCAAATCATAGTACATGTGTACATGTACATATATGTCAAACAAGATGAGCGAACGAATCTACACGAAATTGACATTGGATAGAATAGAATATTTGCATTTGATAAATTATGCCAAAAATAATAAGAAAAGACTATTTATCACCCAAATCATTGGTTCAATCATGTACATATAATGTATACATGTACATATAAACATAGTTCATTGGATATTGTGTTTCCATAGCAAACCTCCATTCAATGAACACGTGTCTAATGTGAACACTTTTGCCTTGTCCCATGTAGACAGGTTTCACTGTACATGTATAATCAACATAGTTCATTGGATATTGTCTTTTCATTGCAAATCTCCATACAAATAGCACCTGTTTAATGTGAATAATTTTGCCTGGTCACATGGTTGTTCAATGTAAACAGGTTTCAATGAAATATTGATTGTTCAGATGAAAATTTCCAATATTTTAATACGTTTCTTTCAATATTTTTAAATTGGAAATCTTGAAAGAAATCTTAAAATTCAAACTGAATTTATAGAAGTTTGATATCTCTAGATCTCTAGACTAAAAATGTTAGTAAAAAATCTATAAAGTTTATATAGTGAGAAAAGTGTTTGAAACTTCTATATCAGAGATCTTAAAAAAAATATGCTTATTTTTATCCCGATTTCAATTTCGAGCATCTTATATTTTGAATAATCGGATTTCAACCATAAAAGTACACTTTTTCAATTTTCTATTTTCCCAAATAAGACCTGTTTATATCTGGTCATCCCACCATTATTCAATTCATTGGAATCCAACTTTCAATTTCAATTTTGATTATTTGGATGTTTGTAGATGTTGTTGCACTTCTATGTCGTCTTTGTCCGTCTTAGGAATCAGTCACAGTCATTTTCGCAGCAAAAAAAACCAGTTGTTATTGGGTAAATTTCGTTTCTTTCTCTATCTTTTATCTCCAAGCCCTTTGCGGTGACGTCATCATCCATTCCGACCAATGGAGAAGCGGCAGGGGAAAAGATGGCCGCAGAAATAACTAACCGCGGAAAAGAGGGAAAATCCCCTGACGGATTCAAGACGAAGAAGGCGCAATCTGCGATGCGAATCAAGAGATCCGAATATTTCGGATCCACCATGAGGGGAGCCGGGGAGCCATGGGACAACGGCGCTCCCAAAGCCGGCTTTCCGTCCTTTGATCCAGAAGCCGAAGCGCCGTTCCATACAGGTGGCGCTGGAGAGCCGCTTTACGGGCCAACTGACGATGCTTCTTATTGGCTTCGACCTCTAGTCGGTGCTGCGTCCAGTAGACAAGGGCCTCATCCGACAGGTGGCGCTACCTCCGAAGGTTTTCGTGCCCTAAGCGGCACTGAATCCAATCACATTCGGTCTCTAGGAGGTGCTGCACCCGAAGGATCTTACTCGGCAGGTGTCGTTGCATCCAAGTTTGTTCGACTACTAGATGGCGCCGCCTCCGAGCATCTTGGATCCCTAGGTGGCTCTGCTTCCGAAGCCCACTATCCAACAGGTGGCGCTGTAGATTCGACGGAAAGCGACAAGGATCTTCCAAGTGGTACCGCGGTTCCAACTTTCCAGAAGCGCAACCGATTCGTGGAAGGTTTCCTGGGCATGCGAGGCAAGAAAGGAATCCGGTCTTGGCCACCAGGGAGCGAAGACGGCAACTTCCTCCAACCCCGGAAGCTGCACCTAGGTGGCACCTTAGCGTCGTGGTTGCGCTTGTACCATGCCTCCGAAGATGCTCCTGAAGAATGGTCACTGGACAACAAGGGACATCCTCTACCGCCCAAGAGGAACCGGGTCTTCGAGGGATTCCTGGGAATGAGGGGCAAGAAGGGCGGTGGTGGTGCCCCTAGCGGCAATAACTTCGTCAACGGTTTTCTGGGCATGCGTGGCAAGAAGGACCAACGGGATCCATCACCCGCAGCGTTCTACGGGATGAGAGGCAAGAAAGATGACGATGATAGCCAGATGTACGAAACCTTGGATGATGATACACTCGATGATGGGGAATCGAGAGAAGCACGGCAAGATGGGGATCTCTCCGAACAGAAGAGGATCCCGGAAGGCTTCTTGGGAATGAGGGGCAAGAGAAAGGCAGGTGGTGAAGATGGTATGCCATCGGAGAGGTCACCGGAGATGTTTGCGGCGATGAGAAGGTTGTCTGGAATCGGGTATCGCGGACCCCGCATGCGTGTCCAAGGTGCCATCTATCCAAACTTTTCGTTGTCAAGGGGTCTGGTTGCTCGGTCCAAAGCTGTGGCTAATGATCGGAAGCGACAAATAGGAAGCATCTTCGTGGGAATGAGGGGTTGAAGTGAGTGACCGATGGTCAGGTTAGACGTTGGAAAAATCTTGTAGAAGAAAAACTTTCGCGTTCGGGTTTATAACGCTAATAATTCGTTCATTTGTGAAAAACCATGGAGAAAAATATTAAAATTTTATGTTAAAACATTTTGAGATGTTGGTGAAACAAATTTCTTCCAATGTTAAAATTAAGAAAGATACATTTGTTTTTAATTCATCAAGTTCTCTTCAGTTACATTATTTATGTTCAATTCCTTTTATTTTCAAGTGGGTTGTTTGAATTAAGATTAAAATAGGTCACATCCTTGTTTACTTAAAAAAATTGCAAAGAACTGGTTTATGGGGGATTTCCCCTGTACTGCCAACTTAATCCTATCAAGTATCTGGCTGTTTACATTTCTGATAATCTGTCTTGGAATCATCATTTAACCAATTGGGGGGCTGAGAATTGTCCAAGTATATTTCGTGAATGACATCATCGTTGGATCCTTGTTGGATAACTAAGATTCAGGATGTGGAAATGGTCCAACGAAAGGGCAACCGGATTTGTAAAGTCGGATTCGTATAAACGGATTAGTTAAGGGCAGCTACCGACGTTCAGCGATGGTAACATAAATGCTTCGCTCTCTAAATTTGGACTCGTTGAGGACCAGACGCGAAATCTTATCTACGAGCCTGTTTAAACATTTTAATCTTCCCGATAATTCGCATCTCGTTTCTAATATTTTGCGCTAATTAATCATTTTAAAAGTAGACGTAATCATTCTAAACCATTGACCGAGCTTCGTCACAAAGCGGACGCTTACTATTGGTCCTTCTTTTTGCGTGCGATTAGACGATGGAATAGTATTCCTAGTGATAGTTTAAAATCACTTCACGTTCAATTTAACAATGATGTCTAAGTCGCTACTGGCATACGAGCATTCTCCTAAAAACAGGTACGAGACCCCTCTACCTCATGCCGATTGTAGGGTACTGAGTTGAATTGAATTGAACTAGTTTCAGTCTTTTAGGGTGTGCGAAAAGTGCAGTCGCACAGGACACCACTCTGCGACCAGAATAAGTCCACTCTTGAGCTTCCATAAATTTATCCAAATTTTATTTTGCCTTTTAATATAAAGTCCAAATGCAAATAACACGTACCCTGGAGACCTAATCAAAGATCCTCAGGGTCCTATCAAGATCTCTAGATTGATAAAGCTAGAATTTCTTTCTTGTCCATCCTCTTGTTTGCACTCTGGACTTCTTTGTTTGTAATCTCTAAATTTTATGATCTTTTTGACCTTTTTCTCATCCATGACTTTGCTACTCATGTTTCCTGGAGAGTCCACTTCCTGTCGTTTACTTAAGACAAAATCAAACAGTGCAAAGGCAAGGCTAAAATATGAGGTTTAAGCCTTAAGGGGTTGCTAAACTGGAGACAAAGGTCTTTACCTACAATGGTCATTTTTTTGGGCATTAGATAGGACTTGGTCTTGGGTTTAACATGTCCTTAACATGACAGTTATAGAGCTTGGTTTTGGATTTAACATGTCCTTAACATAGAAGGTATAATAGGGCTTGGTAACATGTTAACATGATAGGTATATGACTTATTCTTGGGATTAACATGTCCTTAACTTGAAAGCATAAGGCTTGGTCTTGGGTTTAACATGTCCTTAACATGACAAGTATAGGTCTTGGACTTAACATGTCCTTAACTTGATAGGTATAGGGCTTGGTTTTGGATTTAACATGTCCTTAACATAGAAGGTATACTAGGGCTTGGTCTTGGGTTTAACATGTCGTTAACTTCAATGGCAGAGAGCTTAGTCTTGGGCTTAACATGTCCTTAACATGACTTATTACTAGGGCTTGTTTTTTGTTTAACATGTCCTTAACATGACAAGTATAGGGCTTGGTCTTGGGTTTAACATGTCCTTAACATGACAAGTATAGGGCTTGGTCTTGGACTTAACATGCCCTTAACATAGAAGGTATACTAGGGCTTGTTCTTGGGTTTAACATGTCGTTAACTTCAATGGCAGAGAGCTTAGTCTTGGGCTTAACATGTCCTTAACATGACTTATTACTAGGGCTTGTTTTTTGTTTAACATGTCCTTAACATGACAAGTATAGGGCTTGGTCTTGGGTTTAACATGTCCTTAACATGACAAGTATAGGGCTTGGTCTTGGACTTAACATGCCCTTAACATAGAAGGTATACTAGGGCTTGTTCTTGGGTTTAACATGTCGTTAACTTCAATGGCAGAGAGCTTAGTCTAGGGCTTAACATGTCCTTAACATGACTTATTACTAGGGCTTGTTTTTGTGTTTAACATGTCCTTAACATGACAGGTATTTTTAAAGATTTTTTTTCTGAAAATGACCTTTAACATCAGATAAAAAGTACACCGAGGATAATGTCAAACAGGAAGTGCCCAAAACAACCGGAAGTACTTCTTTTTCGACCTAAATTGAATTTTTTTTTCCCTAAATTTATAGCAGATTAATGTGGGTGTTTTTTTGATCAAATGTCAAATGGTAATTTATTGAATATGTCCTAAGAATTCAATTGCTAACAAAAGAGTCGTATGACAACGTCACGTGCTTATTGTCATTTGAAAACAATGAATTTGGGTTTCTATGACTCAAATCCGATTATGTTAAATTCATAATGGTTTTCACAAAACGATTTTATGTGAATTATATATTTTAATCGGATTTATTTTCTTCTTTTTTTTTTTTTTTTTTTTTTTTTTAATATTAACAATTGATTAAAAATAGACTTGTTTGATTTTGATATAGGGATCGATTAAACCTCAAAAGGACTTTATTTCGATTCATATTAAAATGTTTAGCATTTTTGCTTTTATTTTTTTGAAAATATTGTCACGCTCTCATATTTTGCGTTTTATTGATTTTTAGGATTATGATCGAGATATAAAAATATAAACAGAATTAGCCTCTCAGTCTGTTATAAAAATGTCCTTTTGGTGTCCAATGTGGACAGGTTTTTTTTGGTTTTGACATGTCCAATTTTATACACTTTATATTTCAACCTTTTAATACTGCCAGGGTGGAAAAAATACGTATGAAATTTTCCAGATATATCAAAAATTGGCCATATATAATGTACCTAGATATATTTTGGTAGATATGTTATATCTGGGTAATTGTGGCCAATTTTGGATGCTGTTATATCTGGAAAATTTCATATATGGCCATATCTATTTTTTTTTTCAAATAGATTTTCTCAATAGATTTCAAAAATAATAATAAGACACTTTTTAGAAGTTTTAGTATATTGTCTTAGATTATTTCTGACGAATTCGATCAGTATTACACATAGAAGGAAACACTTGATAAAAGTATCTTAAGACAGTTGACAAAACTTCTTAAGAAACTGGACAAAAATATCTTAAGACACTCGACAAATGTATCTTAAGACACTTAACAAAAGCAACTTAAGACATTAGACAAAACTTCTTAAGAAACTAGACAAAACTTCTTAAGATGGTCGACGAAAGCACCTTAAGACATTAGACAAAATTATCTTAAGTCATCAGACAAAACTTCTTAAGACGGTCGACAAATGTATCTTAAGACGCTCGACAAAAGTGTCTTAAGACATTAGACAAAATTATCTTAAGTCATTAGACAAAACTTCTTAAGACGGTCGACAAATGTATCTTAAGACGCTCGACAAAAGTGTCTTAAGACATTAGAGAAAATTTCTTAAGAAACTGGACAAAATTTCTTAAGACACTCAACAAAAGTGTCTTAAGACATCAGACAAAACTTCAGAAACTGGACAAAAATATCTTAAGACACTCGATAAATGTATCTTAAGAAACTCGACAAAGGTATCTTAAAACATTTCGCAATAGTGTCTTAATCAACAAAATTATCTTTATGCATTCGACAAAACCATGTCAAGGCGTTCGATAAATGTATCTTAAGACGTTCGATAAATGTATCTTAAGACATTAGACAAAACTTTTTCAGAAACTGTACAAAAGTATCTTAAGACATTTCAAAACTTACATTAAACCTCTTAACAATGGACACCTATTAACAATGTGCCCTTTGATGCCCTAAAAGGCCCCTTAGATCAGAGAAAGGTTTTTGTCCAATGTAAACAGTTGTAAGATTCCTATCGAAAGTCCTATAAATTGTCCAATGTATAGAATGTTTCGACTCTTCTATTAAAACCTCTCAACAATGAACAAGTGTATATACAAAATATACAATATAAAATAAGGCGTTTATCTTTTTTAAAGCCCTTATAATAGGAAATGGGCTTAAGCACGTATTTGAGTAGGTCCCGAGGGTGTCCAATGTAAGCAGGTTTTACTGCCTAAATCCTCTTTCTATATTCTCCTCCTGCGTGTATTAATAATGCCCTTTTTTTTATTATAAATCAATATTTGCCATGAAATTTACATAAAAAGCAATCTTGAAATCGTTTTAAGGTCTCTTAGGAAATAAAGACGATAGAAAAACAACTTTATAGGACCTTTAAAAAAAATAAGCAAAAGGTCTTTTGGGAAAAAGCACACAAAAAATAAAGGGTGGAAATAACAACAGGTTGCTTTAAGAAAAAAAAAAAAAAAATTCAAAATGATAAATGGCTTAGGGATTCAATTTATTCAATTTATTCAATAGAGGAGTTTTCCCTTTCGTAGTGGCGAACCTGGTGGCCAAAAGTGAAAACACATTGGCTAGGCAACCAGACACTTCTCTGGTTGCCTAGCCAATGTGTTTTCACATATATGTTTTCA
>JAQGCC010005299.1:0-11738 GCA_034698905.1 Xestoiulus laeticollis
TTGTAATTCTAATAAGTTTAACTTTAATAAATCTTAACTTGTTGTACTCCAGCTTTGAATCAAGAGTGATTTCAACAAAAACAACATCGGATTCTTGTTGATTATTGTCGATAATTGAACCCTCGAAGATTCCAACTAGTACCCGCATCCCCAACCCCGTCAGATGAAGATGCCCCCCGTCAGGAGCGCACCGTCGTCACGGCACGTGCGGGGACCGACCCCGCCGGGATCTAAACCCGCCTGTTAGAAGTCACACTTGGGTTCGTGTTTTCGTCCGTCATTATCGACGATCGATCCGACACGTGGTGGCGCTGCTACCCCCTGTTGATTCCGGGACCCCGGGTTTCGACCCCTCGAACCTTTGGCCGTCCCCGCACGCGCATAATGATACGTGCGTGTTTTAGAAACACGGAGCCGGACTTGAAAGAAGCCTCGCTACGGGATATCGGCGTGGGAATATGGCGGCCAGGAAACAGGGGCTTTTGCTTATAATTGGAGCGATGCATGCCGGGAATTCTGGGGGGACCCAGAGCCCTTTTTAAATAGTCATTATCCCACGAGGGCAGTATAAATATATACTGTTATTATTTGAGTTTTATGCAAACCCGCATTGGACCTGGCTTGAGAATAGTGTTCATACTGCAATGGCACGAGCCGACTGTAAATCACGTTTTGTAGAAATAAAGGGGCAGTTTTGAACTAATAGCACGGGTTCTAAACGTAAATTTAACCCTACATGTAGGTCATTAGTTTGTATTTCGAGAATACAATTATATTTAGTGGGTTTAATTTGTGCTCTATAGAACCGTATTATGGACTTGTAGTTTTAATTGAACCCGTATTGCAGTATATTCATTTCAGAACACATAAATGGAGCATGGGATGCAAACCCCCTTTCCCTTATACTTAAGAAATTATATATATTTTTTCATGGTGTCTATATTTATAGATCTAAAGTCGTGTGGTAAGTCTGGAATTATATATACTTCAATGTTTAGCACCTCCAAAAAGCATGGAATTAATTTTGGAAATTTTGAAAAACATGTGCACTGAATGGTGCTGGAATTTCCATTAATCGGAAAAATGTGATTTTTCATCGTAATTAAGTTTATTTGCAGAATTATTGCATGCTTTGTATTAAATGTACCTTATTTTGTATGTTTTTTTATAAATGCATTATAATACATTAATTAAATTTGCAGTATAGACCAAAAATGTACATGTATATGTATTATCACTGCATACATGCATATATACATGTATTTTAATGTTCAATATAGCATTCAAGGTACCATATATTTCAAAGATTTTATAATGCATACCATATTTAACAGGAATTTCGCTCTATATTCTTTGGAATTTTCAATATTTTTTTTTTTAAAATAAGTATAAACTTAAAAACAATCCAACATTACATACACTTGAAAGAATTCCAACATTGCATGTGCATGTGCATTGTTTTTAGGTTTTACTTATTTTTTTAAAAAAAAGTAGCCTTAGAAAATGTACAAAATTCGTCAAATAATAGCCATCGCCTGTCAATTTCTCTGCGAGGTAAAATTGTGTGGTGACCCGGCTTAAGGGATAAGACTTCAAATCCTTGATTTTTTTCTCCATCTAATTTACTGGATTAATTACCTTGATGCTTTCTATAGAGAAGAAATGGATTGAAGCAAAAACAGGATGGTGTTTATATATTTCATTTTCCAATATTGTTTATTTAGTGCATCGTGTTATATGCAAGTGTTGTATGTGCCTTAATGCGGAAACAATCATCTAGTCCATTAACACGGGAAATGGCGCCTGCCAGCATATATGTAGGGGTGGGTTGATTTTGGGACTTGTTGCCACCGATTGCATTGTGTGAGGACACGTGTGATCGGACGTGGGGGAGTTTTAATGGAGTTTATTAAGAGAGACGTATAGTTATAGCAGACCATTGAGCAAGCATGTTGAATATAGGGGAGTCGATGGCGATAGTCCTCCAGATATAATATGCGGGCTGCTGATGGCAACTGGAAAATAGAGATGCTGACTCGCCAGAAAAAAAACTGATGATGATGATGGGTTATCGAGTGGAACCTTTAATCAATCCATCATAAATTTCATCAAACGTCAATTCGAAAACGTGACTTGTAATTAACTCTTTTTTTTCTCACGCGTGTTGCTCCCTGCTAGAGCATTGTGGACACAGAACCAATGTTGTGTGTACGAAATGTGGGTATATACACACACTTGTTGCTTTTGGTGAATATGGGGAGATATATATATGACCGAAGGATTTTGTTGTTCCTCGAAGCAATATAGCTTCTGTCAGGAAATCTATCTTGTCTTTAGGCGAGATAAAAAATCTTTTAAATTCCATATCCCAATGTGGGAAAAAAGTTTTGTTCAATACAATATCACAAATATTTGTATTGTGCTCACGTGTGATCAATTGTATTTGGTTAAAATACATGTAGTTACGTAAGCCGTTTTTAAAAAAAACGTCATCAGAGGTGGCCATGGCGTCAGTGATTATATTTCTTCAGGTCGTTGATTTCCAGTTTGTTCAACAAACTGTCGTTATTTCATCATTTGTATTTATACTTGATGTTTAAACAATGTTTTAAGACAAGATTTACTTGATTTTCAAACGTCTTTTGTGCAACACAAATTTCTGAAAATTGAAGGATCCAAAGGTTCATTTTTGAACCTATAAACAATATAGAATTTATCATGCAGTTCTATTTATTGCATCTTGTACATGAAACCCGTCCAGAGGTTCCATTTATTGCTATTTGCACATATACATACATGGAACCCGTCCATGCAGAGGTTCCATTTATCGAACCTTGCACATATACATGGAACCCATCCAGAGGTTCCATTTATCGAACCTTGCACATATATATGAAACCCATCTAGAGGTTCCATTTATTGAACCTTGCACATATACATGGAACCCATCCAGAGGTTCCATTTATCGAACCTTGCACATATATATGAAACCCATCCAGAGGTTCCATTTATTGAACCTTGCACATTTATATGGAATTCATCCAGAGGTTCAATTTATTGATCCTTTTAAAATTATATATAGAACCTATCCAGAGCAGAGGTTCCATGTAGTGCACCTTGCGCACATGAAACCATGCATCCAGAGATTGCACATCATATGTAAAATCCTATCCATAGGTTCAATTTATTGAACCTTTACAATTATATAGAACCTATACAGAGGTTCCATCCATGCGAAATTCCATCCAGAGGTTCCGTTTATTGTATCTTGCACATCTGTATGGAACTCATCCAGAAGTTCGATTTATTGCTCCTTGCACTTCTATATATGTATCATCATGTTTATGAAGCCCATCCAGAGGTTCCATTTATTAAAATTCATTGGTTCAACAACTTTAAAGGTTCTGTCAGTGTATAGCAGTCGATTGAACTTCCAAAGGTTCTACATGTGTATATAAAAATTCATTCCCTCAAAAATGTTGCCAACTCCTTGTCCTCATGCTCGTAAAAAGTAATAAATATTTAAATTTAGCAAGTACATAAAATACATAATTAAAATATTTCAAGTTATTCCACTGTGGTTTTAATTATTGCTATCGATGTACAATTATTGGACCATAAAATTCTTGTTAAACATGATGTGTATTGCATCGTGTTATAATACTTGGGGACGGTATATTCTAGTATATGTTTGCTCGTGTAAACACAGGACCATTTTGCCCATAGTTGTTGACGTGCTCCCGCGTTATTTGTATCCGTGTTTTTCGCTTGATTGAATCAATTAAGAAAGTCATGTTTGCACGCACATTCAGTTGGTGCACGAAAACACGAGGCAAATTTTTCATTCTTGTCACGTCCATTCCTCAATATACACTCTATGCGATGTATAATTAAGCCACTCGCGCGCAAAACATAATTATAAATATTGTATACACGTAATAGAAATTGCATACATGTATATACACTCACGTACTTGTATACTCTTCGAGCATGTAAATGGAGCTATATACAGCAACCTGTTAACGAGGTGTTACTATATACTAGTACATTCATGAAATGCTACATGATATAAACCTTTGAAATACGTGCAATGTACAGCGAATATATAGAAAAGTTTACCAACCTCTGTCCACGAATTTTTATAATGGGATTATATTGTTCTAAAACCATATGATCACCATTCAGAGGTGATTATATACTTTACCAAGTTTTACTGTATTCTATTACAGTGGATTCCACTTATTGTAATCATGGATCATGTTATCACCCAGTTATTTGAATCACCTATAGTCCCAAACACTCATATTAAAATACATTGTAAAATAATCGCTTGTTGTAATCAACATTGTTATCATTATGCCCCCGCACCCCGTATTCTCGCTCGCCACTATATCCCTTCAAATAGCGCACCTTATGATCAGGCCCCAATGGTTTGCGCTATTCACAGGTTTTAGTGTAATTAATAACTCGCCCTAAAACGTATAATAAACACTTAAAATTATGACTATTTATAGAAATGAAATCAAAAAAATATTATAAGGGGAGCAGGGAAATTATGGGCATGTATATATTGGTACATGTATAGGTGTAAAAACTAAATGTGTGGTCAGTAAAACCTGTCTAAAAGCATACTCTTGGAACTAATGCAAAGGATGCTTTTAGACAGGTTATTTTTTATAAATGGGTCCTAAATCGGGACTGACTCATTTGATGCTATTAGATCTACTGTAATCTAAAAGAAGTTGCATCAAATTTGACTACACTTATTACAACAGATTCAGATATATTGCTAAATTAAACCGAATATACCATATACATTAATACAAATACATTATGTTATGTGATATATAGCACATAACATTCTCGTCGTTATTAATTCATAATCGTGCTAAAGCAATGATTATAATAACTCGTTCTTCATCTTTAAAAATATATGAAAAGAACAATACCTTAGTGAATTTGGCATTATGGTAATACAATATGCAACAAATGAGTTAAATTTCGGATCCCCCATATATGCAAAATGAAGTTTGTTGAATCTGAAATATTTCACTATATGTGGTAACACGTAGCACAGATGTGATTGTTACACAAAAGCACGATTAGATAATAGTGGAGACGAATTCAAAAAAGACTAATTATCTTCATCCGGGAATATTAGTTATGCCTTATGTGCATGCCTATAACAGGCGCATGGAGAGTTCGAATGGTTTTTTCAAGCTTTTATTGTGTATTATTACCATTATGAGTATTAAAAGAAAACTCATAAGTTTTTGTGGGTACATATATATATATGTAGCCGGCAGACGTACACGTATTGAATGAAATAAAAACGAACACATGGATGCCCACTGTTAACCGAGCATTTTGAGACCTCCCTGGACGCCATTTTTTTTTCTTGGCCGCCATCTTTAAAAGCTTGCACGTGCATGGGTAACGGGTACTCCCTCGAAATAATTTTTTTTAAATATTATATGCTATACATGTATATATCCAGTGTAATTCGAGGGTTGGGGGTGGCGTAAAAAAGCACATTGTTAGCAGCAGCAGGTTGCTATAACCCGCGTGATTTATGCAGTAACACCGGTGGTGGTGCTGATGGAACTCCGTGTAACTGGTGAAAAAAAACAAGACTGAAAGGTCTCCGTACAGCAATTTGTTTTCTGGTATGTAGTGCGCCCACCTGTGCCGAAATCACCTCTTAACTTTCGTGAAGAGATTCTCACCTGCCGAGTTTATGAATGCTTTTTATGTCGCTTTTTATTGAACTTTGGGTCTTGAGGGAAATGAGTTTGGGGCTGTTCAGTAATGACGTCCGTGTTTTTGGGATGCCAACATGCACGGTGGTCATTTCACGGTTTTCTCAAACATTTCGATGGCTTCGGAATCAAGTCCCTGCATGAAAAGTGATAAAATGCTTATAAAAAATGAGATAAAAATTACTCTTTGATGAAAGTCAAGACTTGTATAGCGAGGATGCTTTGAATTCCACCGTGCAGGTGTACACCCTCGGGCGGGTTCGATTCCCGCATGCATGAGCCCGAGAAGACACTCGATGCGAGCCCTTGTCACTTTTGGATGTCCAAAACCCGTCAGATTTCGATGACCATTTAAAAGCTTGGTGTTGATGATGATTTCATGATTTGGTGAGGAATGTGCATTCAGTATATATAAAGAGGATTTTCTTTGCAATTTAAACATGAGTGAAATTTAAATTTGGTTTAGACTTTTGTCCTTTGAAGCTTTTTGGTCCTTACGTAACACAAATAAAGCAGAATTCATCTACAGTATCTACTAGTATTGTATATACATGTAGATCTATGTATCCTTAAAACTTCACCCAATATACCTATGCATTTTTTAAAAAATAATTTTAGCATAATTTAAAAAAAATATATAGTATACTTTGTTGTAGCTATATTATATACATGTCTAACATCACCATTTTGGTATATACTGTATGTATACATTAAGATTCTGTACCATATAGATATAGATAATATACAAGGTGATCCATATCATCATCAGTCCAATATCTTTTAAAATAAACGTTAAATCATAGCCTTGTATACATGTACATTGCTCAGAATAAAAACTATACTTATATATTATCAATGGGCATTTTCAGTATAAGTAAAAATTAAGCCATTTAAATGAGGAGCCCCATTATTTTTTACATGCAGATTGTGAATCTGTGCTAAAACACACTAAGATTCATAATCTAAATAAAAAAGTGGTTCCCAATTAAATAATGCAAACTATGCATATATATAATTCTGGCATAACTGGAAAGGCCCTTTGATAATATTAATCTTTTATTCTGACAAATGTATGCATGATTTACTGGGGAGGTGGGGGGATGTTTCTTCTTTTTGTTAATGCATATATGAGATTGATAAAAGTAAACCTGCTTAAAAGCATGCGTTTGGGACAAGTGAATCATATACATTTTAACAGGATATGCATTCAGACAGGCTCATTTATACAATGTCTCCAGGTTTGGTAGATATTTAATAGGGCTGTTTATATATACAAGTATAACAACTATACGTGTAACTTTTCGAATATTTGCACCATCGTATACATAGGGCTCTTCTACGTGCATATATACTTTTATAGATTAGAAAATTTATTTACAAAATGTTGTACAAAAGTGTATCAAAGCTAGGCAACGATAATTGCATGCATGCTTAAGGTATTCAGATGAAATAAGCTAACATGTTGCATTTAAGGGAAAACCTATATTTTGTTTTTTGTTTGTGTCATGATTACATTCTCTATTTTTTTTAAAATAAATCTTCACCCTCGAGCCTTGTCAAACAAATCTGAAATCACCGCATGCATTTTAGTGACTAGTAAATCCACGTGCATAGAAAAGCAGCTGACCACCGTTTGCCCAGGGATTTAAGACGACTATATATGATTGGGGGGCACTCCACCCATGCGTCCGACTTAAGAAGGTTCATTTTATGCCTTTTCATATGCAAATGAGTCCCGTGTCATCTAATGCATCTGACAGGAGATTACAGCTCAGCCTGTAGGATGATGGCCATATAGCGCAACGTGCGCTTCACGAAATTGACCTCTGGAGATGACCCCGACTTGCCTTTCCGAGAACAGATAAAAATGAAGGATGCTCTTTCTATATTTTTTTTCTCTCGTCGGCATACGTTTATGACAATTAATGTTATTATTGTTGTATTTGACCATTATCTCGATGATGAGAGGGTGTAAAATCGGTATAGGCCTAAACAAACAGCGCGGCCCGAAACTTAAATAGTGAATGAATCCCGATTTTATGAATCGGAAAATATATACGACGCCAGAGGGCGCCAGTGACGTTGCAAAAATTGCGGGGGTGAGGGGGCATTTGGTCCCTTGCACCAATTTAGGGGGGGGTTATTGTTAAACACGTATCTCTTGCATTATAGGTTCTTTCAATATTGTGCTGGGGAATATTATAAAGTGTGCTGTAATGACCCTAAGTTAGGGAAGGTAGAAAAGGCCCATTGAATTTTATTGTTGACAATATATACATGTATATAGGATAATAGAAAAACTATTGTTTTGAACTGTTTTAATTAAAATTATTGAAATTATTGTCAAATGATGCAGTCAATACAAATCACTAAAATGTCTTAAATGATAGAAGCCAAAAGATAGATTGTGCAGGTTTAACTTTAATCTGAACGAGAACTATAAACACACTATTACGCATGTGCATCGATCAATAAGTTATGCGCTGTAAAAGTCGTTATGCTCCTCAATGACGTTGTGGTATCACGTTAAACTAATGTAATTGTGGTCTTCCCTCAAACACAAGCCCATTAACGTCGTCCCCACGCATGCGCACTGGAAAAAAAGCAGTGCTGCCAATGTCGTCAAGGTTAATGGAAACAAATCTCTTAAGTCCAATAGAATTTCTGTGTTGTTTTCTATGAAATTTTTGACAAGGGGAAACTTCAGGATTATATATCATTTTGGCCCAAGATGGCTATCAATGCGTAAAGTCCATCTGTATAGCATGTTAGCAATCTATATAATGTAGCAAGGGTTGACTAAGTTTAGCTCGTTATCTTTTATCTCCAAATTTGAGGCCGCATAGAAATTAATTGGAATACTACTATACTGCAGTACAATGTTCAATTTCAAACAAGTATGTTTTAGTTCAGTGAACTTCAGTCACTTCAGTGTGTTTAGGTTCGTAATAGACGCCATTGCATTACATTTTGCACCGGTTTCAGTAAGTATAGGCATGTACGACACTATATTTAAATATCAATTTTGATGTCTTAAATGCAAGTATAGTATAATATTTGAAGTTGTTTTTTTTTTAAACAAAAATATTTTCTACCACATTTTTAGATTGTTTGGTGCGTGCATGGAGTTTATTTTGGTGTGCAAATTAAAAGCTAGATTAACGACTGAACACATGTAATTTTTAATATATTTTTAAAATCTAATATAATTTGTCTAATACTGTATATTGATGTCTTTTCTGAAGTGTGTATGTGTGTATCAAAGTTGAATTTCAAATAATTTATTGCATACAAAGTTTTAACTGCAGTTAGGTAAAAACACTAAAACAATTAGGGATAAACTGCGTTTTTATTGGTCACATTGGTAGAATTTGGCCACGCTGCATATTTTTACATATCGCACTATCTGTAGTGTTTACCAATATATACAGTATGTATGTATATACAGTATATATAACGTATCAGCATGTGGTGATATGGCGACTTTGCAGCATGTGGCATGTGCACTAGGGTTTTTTTTCACCTACTTGCAAATTCATATAGGATCGCCTTGTGCGGCGTACCATATACCACAAAGTTGCCATACCACCACATGCTTGCCATCTTGGTGTGCACCTGGACCTAGTTTGGCATAGCCTATGTCCCAAAATCGCAATTATAATAAATGTTCACATTATTTTGTATAATTTTATTTTGATAGTATTTATATATTTGATCACAGTTTTCAATGTTCAAATGTTCAAATTTACGCGCTTTTATGGCAAGTATAGAGAGAACTTACTAAAATTCCATGAGCTGAAGCGTTCTAATTTTGTTCCCGTCATCTTGTATTTGCAGCAGACGAAATCCTGGACAAGTTTTTATTTCGAACATGTCATATGACTGGGAAACAAGCTGGTGACAAACTTGAAATTTTATTTGTAATTGTTGACATTTAACATAATCCGAGCTTTAATTCGATTTTCAAAATGGCAACAGTTAAAGTAGCTGTTCGAGTTCGTCCGTTGAACAAAAGGTAAGATAATCAATTTAATTTTTATAATTTGTGGGTCTATGTCCATGCATAGTCATTCAGGGTTACCTGTTCAATGTGCGTCATCAAATAATACCAAAATGTTGCATTTTTTAGGGAAATCGACATGGACAGCAAAATAATTCTTGAAATGGAAGGAAAGAAAACAAAAATATTTAACCCAAAGGCACGTACTAGAATATAGTTTGGTTGTGATCGAAATAGTGTTGACATATGGAAATTGAGATACTTTGTGTACAATTGTTGACCACTTCCTTGAAATAAACCTATTAACATGATTAGTAACTTTGACACCATAGGTTTTGAGTTGCCATCAAGGTGATGCTGCTAGGGATCGCCATAAGGAATTTTCGTACGATTATTCGTACTGGTCAGTTGATGAAAACGACCCGAATTTCGTCACTCAAGAGCAGGTGCTTAAACTTGGTTGCATACTTTTACCAGCACCTTGCTTTTGAAGATGTTTCGTAACTTTATTTTACTGTTCTCGTCAACGTAGGTTTTTTCCGATCTCGGGACAAAAGTCGTCGAAAGCGCCTTCGAAGGTTACAATGCCTGCGTTTTTGCGTACGGGCAAACTGGATCGGGGAAAACGCACACCATGATGGGATCCGAGGTCGGTTCCGTTACGAATTCAATTGCGTTACACTTTCTCGTGCCGTTGCTCAATTTTCTCGTTTGAATACCTTAGAAAGAAATCGGGCTCGTGCCTCGGATTTGCCAAAGCTTATTCGGTCGAATGCAACAAATCAAAGAGGAAGGCGTCACGTTCAGCACTCAAGTCAGGTATGTTTGCAACTTTAGGATACAGTATCGAACTCTGCGACACTCGTGTAACTCCTTTATTCAACAGCTATCTCGAAATCTACAACGAAAAAGTTAAGGATTTGCTTAAAAAAGATGGAAAGGCACGAAATTTAAGGCTGAGAGAACATCCGAAACTCGGGCCGTATGTCGAAGGTGAGGATATGCTCTTAATACTAGAGTGCCACAATAAGACTGTTTGTTTTATGTTATTTGAAACCGTTTTAGATTTGTCCAAGCATTTGGTGATGGATTACAGAGATGTCGAAGAACTAATGATCCAAGGAAATGATATTAGGTATATTTGCAGTTAATTTAAAAATGGTTGTGAAGAGTAAATTCAGATGAAAAAATTTGCTTAGATTAAAATCATTTTTTCAGAACTACGGCTTCTACTAAAATGAATGATACCAGTAGTCGATCCCACGCAATTTTCACCATAACGTTTCTACAGGTTAGAACAAAATCAGATTTTTGAGTCTTGAAACTAGTCGAAAGATTTATTTAGCACTGCTCTTAAAATCATGTTGTTTAATCTCTAGGCTAAATTTGATCATGACATGCCCAGTGAGACCGTTAGCAAAATCCATTTGGTCGATTTGGCAGGGAGGTAAGAATTATATGTGTAGATGAAACAAAGTCAAGTGCATTAGTCTTTATTCTTCGTGGCATAACTTTTAGTGAGAGAGCCGACGCCACGGGATCCACCGGTAAAAGATTGAAGGAGGGTGGTCATATTAATAAGTCGCTGGTCACGTTGGGCTCCGTCATTTCAGCATTAGGTAAACTTATTCTTGTTTAATTGCCAAATTTATTCGTGAAATGGTCCCACCAAATTTCCAGAGATATGATTTCGTGATATGATAAATAGTGAATTTATTTTTTAAATAATCACTGATTACTACTATAACCTAAATAAACTTTAAGAGGGTTGAATACCAGACTAAGCCTTTTTTTTCTAAATTATTATTTTTATTTAATTTTGGAAACTGATAAGAACAAATGTAATGTACAAGGGCCTAGCATAAATATTCTATTATTTGTTTAATTGTTTTGCTTTATATTTTTACTGGCTCACAAAACCAATGGACAAATCTGCCGGAAATTTACTTGCCTGTAAAAAAAGGGTTACAAAATTGAAT
>JAQGCC010005300.1:0-11738 GCA_034698905.1 Xestoiulus laeticollis
AAATGCGTCGACTGCTTATTAAACGACCCTAAAGCCAAAGCGCCGTGACGGAAGTCGGTCTAATGAACATCGTGCTTATTTTCTTCCGTTCCCGACTAGTGACGTCAAAAGTTGGGAGTCGGTCAAAGTCGGTGTAGTGAAAATACGGCATTAGGCAGCTCGCACACTGCCGCAAACAAACATCCCCAAATGAAACATTTTTTGATATAATACCTCAATGGCGCATATAACCATATAGAAGCGCCATTGGTTGCTTTTCAATTTACTCGACCGATATCAGTGTTTGTACCATATTAGGTCCTAACTAAACATCCCTTTCCTATGGGGAAATTTCTTAACGAGCCCTGCGCATAATCAAGTTAAAATTCTGGGAAAAAAAAATTGGCAAAAATACTGTTTTCATAGATCTAATGCACAGAAACCATGTTTTTTTTATGAAAATGGCAATTAATTTTTAAATTTAATAAATAAGAATAAGGCAGGAATTCATAGTCGTCAAAGAAATACTTATTTGTATACTTTTTGTACACAAGTAGTACTTAATCGTCGATTTTGAATTCCGGCCCAAATTTTAAATTTTGCGGCCATCTCACGTTACTAAGTCTTTGATACCACTTGATATCAGCTAAAGGTGTTTTTCGGAATTTGAATTTTGTTACGAATTTTGTTAATGTGCTGATTCAGCACATTAATTATACCAGTTTAAGGTGTGCATTTTAACTTTAAAGCATGAATAAATTATATTATGCATTTATATTAACGTCTCTTTAATATTAAAGGGATTGAGCGCCTCCATTTATGCTCCCTTAATGTTAACCACATTGACTGCACTGTATGCTTTTCCAATGCATTCTCGTTAAGGTAAATCAGTTGACGGGGCATTAAGGGAGGCGCGCTCACTCCCTCTATTAAGCAAATAATCAATAGAGCCCCGTCAACTGATTTACCTTAACGAGAACGCATTGGAAAAACATACAGTGCAGTCAATGTGATTAGCATTAAGGGGGAATTAAGGGAGGCGTGCTTAATCCCTCTATTAAATTTTTAAAACGCGACGATAAATTGCAGGTAGCTGACACCAGGTGGCAGAAAAACAATGCAAAACACTCGCGAAATTAAAAAAAAATTCTTATTTATTAATTTTAAAAATAACCAGACATTTTCATAAAAAAAACATGGTCTTTGTGCACTAGATAAATGAAAACAGAATTTTTACCAATTGATTTTTACACCAGAATGTTAATTAGAGAAGGTGCTGGGCTAGTCAAGAACTTTCCCCATAGGAAAGAGGAATGTTTTGTTCAGCCTTAATAATTAAGAATGTTTAGCTTTAGGCTATTTGACCAAGTATGTTGGGAAAATGTTTCATTTGGGGATGTTTGCTTGCCACAGTGTGTGACTGGCCTTATGCGAATCAAAATTGAAACTTTGAAACACCCATATATCTCAGACCTTATATACATGTATATCCGTAACGCATTCGTGATTTAGCAATTTAACTTAGTCTACTTGCAAAATTGCCAGTTTCCATAGTGAAATCATTTAGGCTATCTGCCATAAAATATCAACTATACGTTTTAAAATTTACAATTTCTTTAGTTATTAAAAAAAATAAAAGATATTAACGCTCATCGATACCGCCGAGAAAACGTATACATGAGAAAATTTCTTCTTTACAAATGCGGATTTGATAATAAAAACAGTTTTACTTTACAAAGCAATTGTCCTTCTATTTTGCACAAATTTGAACATTTTCTAAGGCTATTTAAATAAAAAAAAACTTTAAAAAAATCCAAAATTACACGTGAAAAATTCGAATTGCACATGTGAGCATGTGCATAGCACAATAACAATGTTGGAATTTTTTCATGTTTAATTATCCATTTTTTTAAATTTTATTTAAGTTTTTTTTTATTTAAATAGCCTTAGAAAATGTTCAAAATTTGTGGGGCAGTTGCCATAGCAGGACAATTGCACGGCAAGGTAAAACTGTTTTTATTATCAAATCCTTATTTGTAAAGAAGAAATTTTCTAACGCATACGGGTTTTATCGGCGGTATCATTGAGTAAAAAAATCCAAAATTACACGTGAAAAATTCGAATTGCACATGTGAGCATGTGCATAGCACAATAACAATGTTGGAATTTTTTCATGTTTAATTATCCATTTTTTTAAATTTTATTTAAGTTTTTTTTTATTTAAATAGCCTTAGAAAATGTTCAAAATTTGTGGGGCAGTTGCCATAGCAGGACAATTGCACGGCAAGGTAAAACTGTTTTTATTATCAAATCCTTATTTGTAAAGAAGAAATTTTCTAACGCATACGGGTTTTATCGGCGGTATCATTGAGCTCTTAATTTAATAAAAATATAAAATTGCTCGTGAACGATTCAAACTCTGATTTTGGATTCTTTTCAGGTTTATTTAATTTTTAAAAATAAATGAATTTCTGGAATTTCTGGAGCACAAATCATTTCACGAAGTTTAATGAAAATTGCAGATTAAGTTAATCATTTAATCGCGAATGCCGTTGCAATAACGAGATTAATGCTGCAAACCCAGTTAAAACTAAACTTTGCATAAAGCACAAATTCATATTTTGAATAAATGGTAGACGAAAATGTTTCAATAAATTGGTTTATTTATGAAAATTGGCATTATCAAATGTCATTGCTTTCAAACTTTTTTAACCAAGGCATTTTGCTAATGCATATTTTAGTTGACATTAGAAAAGAATTCGCGAAATCCTCATTGTCATCCATTCAATTGTATGAATGATTATTCATTGCTCACTTAATTTAATTTTGCAATCCGTGCATTCAATGTTTCACAGTTTATATGATTCATAGATTTGATGAGAACTGTAGTATAAAAAGTAACTAACATGCTATTAAAGGTCGCAAAATGTGCAGTTCACCATATTTTTGTGCTAATTAAGGGACAGTTGTTATATTCCAAGGTAGACATGTGAACATGCTGAGTAACCTGAGTTGTTCTGTTGAATTACAACTGTAATATAATCACAAGAAACATGTTTAGTTGTGCTAAATTTGGCTAAATTCGTAGTGACAGAGGCTGAGAAGAGCCAATTTCTTGCTTGACAGACAAAAAAAATTAATTCAGAATATTACAAGCTTGGCCAGCCCACTCAGACCTCCGGCAACTAAGGAAAAACCAATCTTAGCGTGGTTAAGTCTCTCCATATGAGCTGTTGTCAGTTAACACAAAGAGATAGGTGTTATTTATTCTAGGGATGTCAAACTATTGAAGGTTCCAATCTCAGCTAAAAATTGAGTCAGTATTACTTTTATTACATTTACTATTTAAATAGAATCATTGAAGTAGTTTGATATCGATATTGTCACTGTATAGTTGGTGCTATTTTGATATTGTCGTTTTTTTCAAGAAAAAGGGTACTCAATAAAAAGTCTAATTGGAAATAGCATTGATCTCATATATATGGTAATGGTGTTCCCTTTGATCTTCTTAGTACCTTCTTGATCTACCTTTGATCTTCTTGACACCATAGTAGTATTAAGACGTCACCTCTGTATCACTTCCATACTTTAACATGGAAAAACGAGTGATATCCAAGTTTTTGATTAATATACTTTATGTCCGTGGAGCAGAAGATTTGTTCCTTGCCTCACTAAACTTTTCACCATAAGTTGCAGAATTCAGCAAAGAAATGTTCCCAAGACATTTTTAGCAATCATTTTTAAAATGCAGCCAATAAATTATCCTCTTTTCTTTGATTTCCCCTCTTCCATAAGTTTTTTTGATCCCTACCTCTGATTTCCACCTTCTCATTGTATGATAACCCTTAGCTTTTGATGTAGATGTAATTTTGGCATATTTCTTTAGGTTAATACCCGGTTTTACACATACCGTTTGTTAGGAATGTTTAATTCCAAAATGGCCGGTTAATTTATTCAACTGAGTGGCCAGGTTCAATAATAGGACCATGGTTGTAATTAAGTAATTACACTTATTTTTATAAACATTCAAAATATTGTTTCATACAGATCTTTCCAGTGTTTATTTAATTATTTTACCAGCTTTAAAATTCCAAAATATACATTTCAATGCAACATTATAATGGTGCTAAATAAATGTATTTGAGGATTTTTGAGAAAAAAAAACATTTTTTTCTGTACCATCCCTTAAGTATTGAAGTATTCCTTGAAGTATTCGTTTTGCTGATTTTACTTTTGATGGTTTTCTTTGGATTTTAGAAGCACTTTGGATGTTCTTCTTTTGTTGGTTGAAACACTTTAGATTATCTTCTTTTGTTGTTGGAAACACATTTGGAGTATCTTCTTGTGTTGTTTTTGCAGACGAATTAGTAGTTCTTAATGTCTAAATCGTTTTTTAAGATTTATATTTCAACTAGACATTTTTAGCCAGTTATGAACTTTAGGCAATATTCAATTTTTTCAATTTTGGAATTTGTTGAAAAAAAAAAATCGAAATGAGTTTTGGGTATTCAAAACATTTATCCCAGACTGACTCGAAAATTAAAATTTTTTAGTTATTATAAAAATACATGTTCCCGTCATGCAATGCATGTTTCATGGTATTATTGGTCAGTTTGTATTGACCACATGGTTTTGGGTGACAAATTTTTAGGAGTGGTAAGGGTTCATGGTTCACTCTAACATCTCTAGATGCACACTGAACCTGTTTTTCAATTTCTTTAAAGTATCATATTTTCAACACGTGATCGCATGATTCTATTAATGGTTTTCGTCTTTCCTCCCCCTTCTAATTGATGGACAAAATGGTTGCCGGTTCAATAGAGGTTATTGAGGGCAATTCAAATTTTATTTTATTATTTAAATTTATCACTATTTTATTATTTAAATTGATTTATTTTAGCATAAACCATCCGACAATCCTCCCCTCTAAATACTTGTTACCACAACAAAAAAAAATAAAACATGGTAACAAGGATTTATCAAAGTTTTCTAACACATGGTTCCTTAATTTAGTATATTGACATAAATATTTCCAATAACTCATTTTGAAAACACAGAACACTACTAAGTTCGTATCTTCATTAACATACTTAAAACAAAAGACAAAACAAAAAATCCTACCACTCCAAATAGTAGCGCATATATTATTGTTATACCAATCCCTCCAATAAAAGAAAATGGATTCATTATTTTATCCCAAACAGATTCATTGTCCAATGAAGGAGTATAACTTGAATCTGATGATTGCTCAGTGATATTAGGATCAGTTAACTTAATTAATGGTTCATCCAAACAGAATGAAACTTTTTCACAATATTTAACTCTTTTTGTTCTGAGACAAATTGTATTTTTATAACATTTTTGTTCAGCTCGAAATTTTATTTCAAATTGTGTTTCCTTGTTGGTTAGTGCCACTGAGGATGTGGGTACCAATAATCCGGTAAAATCTACTGTTACAATTCCAGGTAAGCATGTCGAAAATGCGCTTATGATGACAGTAGTTAATGTTAAACATCCGTAACAACCTTTTGGAGGTCCAATAGTGACAATTTTAGGACAAACTAAATTCGTGTTAGCCCTAAATTGATATTGTTGCAAATTTAAAGAAACTACTGTAGGAGCACTAGTTAATCCGGAAGAAGAAAGTGTATTCTGTGCATCCACAACGAATTTTTGATAATGTAGTGTTTTTGGTAAACGGGTATCCTTTTGTTCAGAAATTAGTTTTTCTAAATAACTATGATGATGTTTACAATCTAAACGTTCTTAATAAAATCTACAATTAACAATTTTTTTATCAAAAATAAATGTTGTAGTTAAATCTTGCGCAGCTTGAACATCACCAATTTCTCCATATTTTGGTCTTCCTTCGTGGGCTACGTTATCAAAAAATGCAAATAAAGGATTTGAAACTTTTTGAATTAGTTTTAAATTTAGCAATTCTACAGCTTGATCATATGAATCATCAACATAGATTTCTACTGTGTCATCATATAGAATTGTTTGATAACTTTTGGCCATAAATACTGTCGAATTCTTCTCAAATTCCACTTGAATAACAGGTCTACAGGTATAGCCCTGAATTTGCCTAACTTTAAATGCTTCCTCTAGCATTGGCACCAACCACCAACGATAAAATAAACATGATTGACTGTCAATTATGTGACATGTCATATTTCCAGAATCTCCAGGCATACAGCTAGAAACTCCTGGGTAATGCATTGATTCTGTTGGAAATGCTCCTGCCTTTCATGTGGTCGAGCCCAACTTTCAAATCTACCGCCCAGGCAAGGCTGGAGCGCCGTAGACTTTTGCTAAGGGAGCTGGTGACCCAAAATAAAGGGGTCCCTGGATATAAGGGGCTGAAAGCCATTTGTCTCTCTCTTCTTTGGAGTTCGGTGGTAAAGGCAGGTTGGGTCCTTAAGACCTTTGCCTGAATTTTGTTTGAGACCTGTTGAGGTCTCTTTTCTGTTGAATAAAAGGACCTTAACTTGTAGTAAGTTATTTTGTTCAATTCTTTGAAGCTTTTGCTAAGTTTGGAGTTTTCACTCCAAACTAAACAGATTTGAACCTCGCGCCACATGGGACTGAATGGGATTCAGTCCCCAGCTTCAGAGTCGCTATTCATCTTAGTTGGGAGCCAAGAACTTTGATTTTGTAAGGACTTCAGATCTACTACGGGCCCTAAAGTAAGTGACTTTCGATAATCAATAGATTCTTCCGTCAAACCTTGGAAATTAGCATCGTATTTGCAATATTCTCCCCAGCCACAATAGGCATTTTGAGGGCAAGATACATAAAACAACTGTTTTTGCTAAACCGGAAATGTAAAATACATCCTTTTTGTAGACCAATCACATTTTAAGGAAAGATTAAACAACTTTCAATTCGAATAAAGCATTTCCTTCTTGATCAGTTATAGTCAAGCAAGATGCATGTCCAAGATTTGGAATTGTCATTTTTAACAAATTTGTAAGTCTACAATTTTGTATAGATAATGTAGATTAACAGTGTGCTACTTCTGATGATTGAACTGAGTATGAATTACAGTCAATTTGTTCCATTAGAGTGATAAGTTTTTTGTCTATAAGTTGTCTACAACACATACACATTACTAGCGTTGTTATTATCGTTTTTGTTATTAGAGGTCTTGCATACCATGCTAATAATTGACCTCTAATGGCATTTGTTAATGTTCCCACTTTTTCCCCTAGAAATATACTCATTAACATAGACAGTCGCATAGTTCCTTTAGCACAATAGTAAAGAAAGGCGATAGAAAAGTAAATTCTTCTAAGTAAATTCCATACAGCAGCAAATAAGGATTTTATATAGATAATCATAAACACTGTTAGTATTAGAAAGAAAACAAACAAGCCATATCTCAGATTACTCGGCAGACAATGCATAAATTGAAAAACCTGCAAACAGAAGAGACAAGAAATAGGAGGACAATACTGCTCACCATCAATGTTAAAATTGCCTTCATAAGTTTTTCCTTTCTTATCAATCAGAACAATGTGCAAAATTCCTTCCCGCAAGAGAAGTTCATCAGCCAATACAATCTGCGAAGGGTGTACAGCATTTCCATGAGCTTGAACAATGTATTCAACTCCTTGTTTTCTAAGAATAATTATACCTTCCCTTAAAACTGTCAAAACTGGTTTATTGAAAATAAACACTGGATCTTCCTGAGTTTTTGAATCTCCTTGTTGAATTTCATCTATAGATAACAAATTTCGTTTTATGGCTTGTGATAAAGTTTTAGTGTCACCTTTTCTAAATTCTCCCATGATATCTCCTAAACGAATTTCAATTTAACGTAAAGTCTGGAAAAGTGGTTTGTGCAAACAAGTAAAATATGTTATAATTGGTAAATTTTTGTACTTCATTCCTCAATATAAAGTGTACACACTCGTAATGGCTTTCTGAATCTCACATTTACAAGAGCTTTCATTAACACATCTGTTGGCTGTACAGTATTTAACATCTCCAGTACAATTATTTGGTTTTTGACATTCACAAAAAGTTTTTGTTAAAGAAGATCGACACCATTAGTATACGACTTTTCCCAATTCACTGACTTTTGTTTCCAAATAAGAATTTTGTGCTTCAATTAAAGTTTGATTGTCAGGTAATAGAAACCTAGATTCTTTTTCTAAACCACAATCTGTATAATACTGAAAATCTCGTGATGTAGGTGATCTATACTGAACACTTCTATTGTATGCCATTGTAACATTTTTGTAGATTTTCAAAAAGTTAATTTCTGTGTAATTTCGACATCTGTATGCAGTATCCATCCAGTGACAAATGGTAATGTTGGAGTATAAATCCTCCTCGGTTTTTTCAGCCGTTCCATTAGGGATCGATCATGATATACAATGTTAATAGAGTAACTATTGCCAAATACGGTTTTTCCCAAGTCATTTTGCGAAATTATTTCTGTAAGAAAGACATAAAAGTGGTTTATTAGTCAAGCACCTGTCTGCGAGATTTTGCCTTCTTTGTTGTTAACATAGAGAAGATCCTAGAGAGAGATTCCAGAATCCGTTGTTCAAGACTGGGATCTGTATCTGCCTCAACGTCCTTCTCTCTACTCTCATTTAGAGCAGTTTGGTTAGTTACTTCGGCGTTCGATTCGAATTTATCAGCTCTTGTATCCATATTTCGTTTCATCAGCCTCTGATTTAGTTTCAACTGTTTCATTTGCTCTAATTTTCCCAACCTCCACTCCAGCTTCCACTTCCGAGTTTGTTTCGACCCGTTCAGGAATATGTGGGTTTTGGTTTGAAATTGGGTTCCTTTGATTTGATTCAGCAGCAGCAATAGACTCATTTTCAGCAGCAAAATTTACTTTTTCTTTGGAATTTTCAATAACAGCAGCAATATTTTTGTTTCGTTCATCAGCAGCAATTCCCGTAACAGTAGCAGCAACTATCTCACTCTCAACAGCTAGCAGCCTCAGCATTTCCAGCAGCAGCTTGAATTGTAGGTTGCTGATTAATTACTCTGGGAATTTTTGTACTTTTATTCTTAACCAAAGCAGCATAATCGACTCTGGGTTGACTTCTTAGGGAATACCTTGCTGATCCTTCAGCAGAGACACCTCTCACTACAGTCGGCAACAGGGATTGAATAGCCTTTTGACTGTTTACCTTACTTGTACTAGCGCTGACTACCTGGGATGGACCTGGGGATGATCCTGATACTATCTGTCCAGCAGAATTTTGAGGAAAACTGGTCACTTGAGTAGAAAGAACTGTATTAGTGGTAATGTCCTCATCATCAGATAGATCTTCCATTTGTTCTAATTGTTTTTCTAAATTAATAATTTTATTTTCCTTAATTTTTTCCTCACCTAAAGTAACAAATGGCTTGCGGGGAGTATAAAGTTTTACCCTATCCGCATGCACAATCTGAACATCCTTTGATTTGGATACATTTTTAATTTCAATATTCACAGGCCCTATTTTTCGTGTAATTCTGTAGGGTCCTTGATTTAATCTACTTAATTTCCTTGTCTGCCCTTGTTTTACTTGTGGAGTATAAAGATAAACTAAATCTCCTTCCTTGAGTCTAACTTCTTTTGTCTTTTTATTTCTTTCTTGAATGTACTTGTTTAATGTTTCAGCTAATACTTCGTTTGTTACTTCATAAGCTAACTGCATACGACGTGTCAAAACTTCCTTGAAATTATCATTGCATAATGGGTAACGTTTTTTGTCTAATAATGTAATTGGCAAAATCGGATCCCTTCCATATGTCAGATAAAATGGTGTTTCTTTAGTTGAACAGTGTATGGCAGTACGATAAGCCAATGTGATCATCCCAATCATTTTGTCTTTTGTTGACATAATGTGACTACATTTTTGCAATTGTTCCATTAAAACGTTCCCCTTGACCATCACTCTGAGGGTGATATGCAGTGGTAAAGATTTTTTGAATGCCTAAATCTTGACAAAGTTCTCTAAATAAAGCAGAAGTGAAATTCGTACCTCGATCCATTAACAAGCTTTCACAAAGTCCATGTCTTGAAATGACTTCGTTTAAGAATAATTTAGCAATAGTTTCCACTGTTTGAATAGGAATTGGAAAAGCTTTTTGAAAATATCAGGTTTAGATTTTTAGGTGACTTTTCGCCTCATGGAACAGTTAGAGAGTGATAGATTTGGTTTTGATATCTTCTGTTTTATACTTTTTCTTTTATTTATATTTCTACCTTTTCCTATCAGGTTTCCTATTACATTTTTTCCTGTTTCGACAAATCTTCTTTTTGCAGAGTCGCGAAGAGATAGCCCTGCCTCCACATCAGTTACAATGTTTTGTCCTGTGTTAAGCAAGTGTTTTGCTAAACTCATCCCACCTTTCATTAATAAGGGTACAGCAAATCGAAATAGGTTGGAAAAAAAACCATGTCCCCTTTGATTGCGAGATCCATTAAAGGCTGGAAGTCCATTAGCAGCTTGTTTGTTGTAATAATTGCAAAAAGGCTCAGTTGAATTTGAACAATGGTATTTAACTCTCATTTTCACATGAAAGGTAAACGTCGACGACGAAAATGTAACTTGTTTACAACAACGTCTCCATCCGAGAAATGAATTTTTCTTCCATACAAGTCCTTTATATCAATCTCTATTATATCAATGTAGCGCAGGGAAACTGGCTTGTAAATGATTGTGGATAAGTTTTTGTTACGCGTATTCCATCTTTATCATCAATATGCACGGTACGCAATAGAGGTGCCATAACATCACCTATGTACTGATGTTGGATAACATTTGTATATATGCTAAGTGAATTTACATCACTTGCAATATTTGGACTTTTATCAGCTAACATATTCTTTAAATAATTGGTATTGTTCTGTAGTGCAATGTCATCGTTGAATCCTAACATACATATCAATAATGAAGAGAATTGAATGTTATGATTATCAGGTATGGAAACCATAATTTTACGTTGACTATCATCATATGTGAAAAATGGTAAATTTGAATCCGATGCTAGTGCTTTTAGGGAATCATGTGTAGAATTATATTCATTTGTTAAACTATTTAATTTTTTTTCTAGGTTAAATCTTATAGTTACTACAGATCTGTGACCAAGTTTCATCTCATTTAAATGTACTGTTTCCCTTTGTAAAATGCTTTTCTTTTCTTGAACTTGTGCTTGTATAGCATCTATCTGTGGTTTCTTATCACCAGGCACAACAACAACTGTTGTATCACTTCTGTAGACTTTTGTTGCCTTGGTATGTGTTTTAGTCAATGTATCAAGTTCACTTCGCAATCTTTTTACTATTGCTTCTTGTGAAGTTTGCAAATTTTTAGAGTCTCGTTCTGCATTTTGTGCTTTTCTAAAAGATTCCCGTTTTTTTTCTAGTTGTGTAAATGTGACAACATTCGGTATTTTTCGATTTATTTCTTGAATTAGATATTCCAGTTTTTCATAATATCCTTCTTCTATTTGGATAAATTTTGTTACTTCAGTTATTCTATTTATTATTGTTATTAAACAATCGTCTTTCATGATATTATCCCAATTACGCAGGAAGAAAGCTTCTACAAGAGCAACTTCGTAATCATCGGTTAACGTTAGAGGTACTCCTAGTTTCACTTTATAATTAGCATGGGTATTCTCAGGAAATAATTTGCTGCTGCTGTTGCTAGGTAGTTCCATATAAAAATCATCAGGTGCTTCCATCCTTTAGTTGAACAAGATCACTAGCTTTAATCCAAGAGTTATGTTGATCACTA
>JAQGCC010005301.1:0-11735 GCA_034698905.1 Xestoiulus laeticollis
CCCGTGTAGGGGCCCTGCTCAATCACTGTGGCACTTTTAGGGGCCCTATCTAATGACTGTGTCGAATGCAGGGGCCCTGCTCAATCACTGTGGCACTTGTAGGGGCCCTGTTTAATCACTGGGTCCAATGTAGGGGCCTTATTTAATCGAAATGTGGGCCCATGTAGATGGAGGCCCTTTATAATCACTGTGTAGGTTCTGTGTAGGGGCCCTTTTTAATCACTGCGTGGCCCGTGTAGGGGCCCTGCTCAATCACTGTGGCACTTTTAGGGGCCCTATCTAATGACTGTGTCGAATGCAGGGGCCCCTTTTTAATCACTGTGTAATTCCTGTGAAGAGGCTCTATTTGCTCATTGTGTGTCTCATGTAGGGGCCGCTTTTTAACTGGTGTTTGTATACTGTAGAGGCCCTATCTAATCGCTGTCGAATACAGGGGCCCTGCTCAATCACTGGGTCACTTGTAGGGGCCCTGTTTAATCACTAGCTGGGTCCAATGTAGTGGCCTTATTTAATCAAAATGTGGGCCCATGTAAAATCGAGGGCCTTTATAATCACTGTCGAATGTAAGGGCCCTTTTTAATCACTGTGTAGGTTCTGTGTAGGGGCCCTGTTTGATCACTGCCGAATGCAGGGGCCCCTTTTTTAACTGTGCCCCATGCAGGACCCCATTTTAATCACTGTGTCTATATATATGCAATTGGGGCCCTGTTTAAACACTGTCACCGTTAGGGGCCCTCTCTAATTATTGTCGAGTGTGGGGCCTCTTATTAATTAATGTGTTCCATGTAGGAACCCTGTTTAATCACGTGCTTCCTTGTGGGGGCCCTATTTATTCCCTATCTCATTAGGAGGGCCCCCTTTTAATCAAGGTGTATGCCCCATGATAGGGCCCTATTTAAACACTGCGTGTCCCATGAATTGTCCCACGAGAGCCATGCATCCTTTTTACACGAGATGTACAGGGCCATCATTTTCGGTCGGTCTGTTCGCTATATCGAGAGTCGGGGTCTGTATAACACGCGTCATTTATAACAGACACACTGTTCGTTATATCGAGAGTATATGGACCGACCCCTAGCTGTTTGCGTGCATGGATGCATTCTTCGTCTTGAAAGCCAGGAGGGGGGTGGGGCCCTTTCACGAGTTTGAATGCATGTAGGAAGTGCGTTTTGGTGGGTGGCGCCACCCATTGTTCTTGTTATAAGCTATAAAGGGATGAACTGTATGCACGCAGCATCGGTCCTTTCACTGAGCTCTCGACCTGTCCAGGACAGGATATCGATCCAAGATGGCGCCGATGTAGGTTATGTTGTCGCAGGGGTCATTCAACTCTTGCGCAATCGACGCATCGATCTCCCTGTATACCTCTCTCTCTAGCTGCATGTGTTTATACGATTGAAACGAGGACACGTGACCTGCCTCGACCGTCGCTAAATCCTAACGACGCTCGGAGCCATGCATGCGCTCAATGCAGTCTGAAGTATGGGGAATTCCCCCTCGCACTCCTGTAAGCTCGTGTTGCGCGTGCCAATTGACCGATTATATATAGGTCATCACATTTCAGCTTAATATGATGTACATTGTGTATGTACAGTATATATAGCTCCACGTTGGAAAAAATCAACCCCTGATGTCCGCTTAAAGCATCCGTAAAAAGAGACAGAGGTCAAAGCAAGGGTCATTGGAGGCATTTTGTAAATGACCCTTAGTTCCTCGCATTTTGTCACATTTCAGCTCTTTATATTATGTATATATATACATATATAGCTCCACGTTGAATAAATCAACCCCTGATGTCTGGCTTAAAGCATCCGTAAAAAGAGACAGAGGTCAAAGCAGGGGTCATGGGAAGCACTTTGTTTTTGCACGTGCAAATGACCCTTAGGTCCTCGCATTTTGTCACATTTTTGCTCTTTATATTATGTAGCTTCCCTGATGTCCGTTTAAAGCATCCGTAAAAAGAGGCCGTGGCGAGACAGAGGTCAAAGCAGGGGTCATTGGAGGCATTTTGTAAATGACCCTTAGTTCCTCGCATTTTGTCACATTTCTGCTCTTTATATTATGTATATAGCTCCACGTTGAATAACTCAACCCCTGATGTCCGCTTAAAGCATCCGTAAAAAGAGACCGAGGTCAAAGCAGGGGTCATTGGAGGCATTTTGTGCGCGAGTATATATATTTAAGTGTGTGCGTATAAAACGCTCGGCCCTTTTTTTGCCATGTAGGGTTAAAATGTTTGGCTTTTTCTTAAAATAGGCTTTTGAAAACGTAGAGCTACGCCAGAACGACCTTAATTTCACCGTGTCATCCCGGCGTCAGGACCGAAATAAAAGTTGGGACACCAGAAATAATAATAACATCAACATATGTACAAGCAAAAAAAAAAAAAAAAAGAGACGGAATTCAAAAGTTCAAGCGAAAAGGAGGAGATGTATCAACAAAAGTTGGACGAAAGCCCATATGCAAAAAGCAAAAAAAAAAAAAAAAAGGGTAATCTGGACACGGCCCAATGTATGTAAAAAAATGCGCCCTTGCCAAACGAGGAGGGCTCAACCCTCCCCCCCTTTTACAAATCCTCCTCCCCGACACTACCACCACCCATCACCCCATCCTTAGCCATGCACTATGAACCTTTCTTTTATCTTCCTATACATGTAGTCTAACCTAACCTAAAGGTCGGTGGATAAAAGTTTTGGGTGCAGGCCTCCATCCTGTTACCCTAAAAAAAAAGGAGAAAGGGGGGCGAAAACGAGGATTTTTCCCTCAACCATTGCGCTCGATCGTTTCCATGGCGACGCACGTGGACACGCGCCGTCGTCATGGGCAACCGTGGAAACGAATGCGCGTGGAACGGAGCAATGTATACAGCGCGGTTGTCGTGGAAACGATGCTGCTTTGCACGTGTGAAAAACACTGAAATGGAACTGAAGCGCATGCAGCAACGGTGGAATGCGTCCATGGCAACTACATACACAGTATAGGACGCAGCCTTGGCAACCGTGGAATGAAACCACGGCAACTAAAGAACACACGCAGCAACAATGGAACAGAGCCGTGGCAACGGTGGAATGCGTCCATGGCAACTACAAACGCAGTATAGGACGCAGCCTTGGCTACCGTAGAATAGAACCATAGCAACCGTAGAATGAAACCATGGCAACCAAAAAACACGTGAGACAACCGTGTGGAATATAGCCATAGCAACCGTAGAATGAAACCGTGGCAACCCAAGAAGACACGTAGCAACCATGGAACACATCTGAGACAACTGTGGAATGTAACCATAGCAACAATGGAATATAGCCATAGCAACCGTAGAATGAAACCATGGCAACCCAAGAAGACACGTAGCAACCATGGAACACATCTGAGACAACCGTGGAATGTAACCGTGGCAACCGTAGAACGCAGCCATGGCAACCCTATCCAGTGCTATAGGACGTAGCCATGGCAACCGTAGAGTGTGACAAGCACATGTTGACCAATTCCTTTTGTTGTTTTTCGTTACACTAAGGTCGGTCTCTAATAAGAGCCGGGTCATTCTTCCTATAGGGAATGGGGATGATTTTGATGTCGTCGCCCTTCATTTTCTCACTTTGAATGCTTTTTGAAGGGCGACGCTGTCTGCTTTTTTTGTCCTCTTTCGTTTGTTTCGCCAATTTTTCCCTAATTTTTTTTTTTTTTTTTTTTTTTTTTTTTCGGTTTAACAAAGGTTATTCTTCTTAGAGGTCTTTGGCTTTCATCCACCGTGTTTTTTTGTTTTTGTTTGCTGCCCATTCGCCAACCCCTCGAAGTTAGGCAACCAGTGCTGACTTTGGGTCATTGCTCGTCGGTCCACATAATTTCAATTTTTTACGTTTTAGGACTGTTTTCAACATCACTATACGTGTGTGTGGTCGGCGAGGGTCGTTCATAAACGTCGTCGTCGTCGTCTTGGGGAATAGGGAAGATTTGAAATGCAACGTCTAATTCGGGCAATGTGATGTTTGGCAAGGATCGGAAGTGACGTCATGCACGAATTGAAATGCGTAAAACAGGAGCTGAGGATTTATTTTTAAATCGGAATTAGTCGGAAAAAAAACTCCGATTTCTATTTTTAAAGCAACTTGGCAAATTGACTGGGATGAGACGGAAATAACGTTTTTCGGAAAATACATGCGGACACCAGGTGGCGCTGCGTGCAAAGCATGCCCATTGCCCACCTTCGAAGGTTGTACGCAGGAAAAGTGCTTAAACATTGAAAAAGTCATCGATGACATATCGACATTGAATCATTGTGTAATCGATAAGTTCATTATGCAATCGATACACAGGCATATCGATGTGGAAGTATTTTGTAATCGATATGGAATTCTGTGATCGATATGGTAACATTATGTAATCGATATTAAAGGAGTCTGTAATCGATATAGAATCGTCATGTAATCGATATACATACATATCGATATGGAATCATTCTACAATCGATATCCTTGCATATCGATATGGAGTTACACGATCAAGTTTTATCGATATTTAATTTTACTTTGATCGATATGATAACATTATGTAATCGATATTAAAGAAGTCCTTAATCGATTAAAATCCATATCGATATAGCATCGTCTTGTAATTGATATACATTCATATCGATATATAATCGTTCTTTAATCGATATGCACGCCATTATATATCGATGTTCGATACGATATAAAGGAGTAAAGGACATTACACGTACACAATTCTATTGACAACAGATGATTTTCGAGCACTTTTCCAAAACCCTTCGATGTCATTGAAAATCACGACAATTTCAAATGAATTTCATGGAATAAGTTGGTGGAAATTCAGTAAATTTTCTTACTTTAACCCTGTTAAAGTGTTGTAAATTTTCTTACCTTAGATTTGTTTACTTTTTCCTTATTTTCGTGTCTTTTCTTCATGGTGTGTGTGTGTGTGTTTTTTCTCTCCCCTACTTCGTAGGTGGCGCTGCTGTTCCTACGACCTTTGACCCCTGTAGCTCCGTACGTACGTGTGTGTATATATATATGCACTACGAAAGGCCCTTTTGCATGCAGCAACAGCTGATAAAAGTGCGTTTCGCCTCCGCTTAGACCCTGCAGCCTAAAAACCAAAACGAGGGTCGCCCATAAATACGCCCATTTCTATCGATCCATTCGCTAGATATGCCCGTTGCCATGGTAACCACCGAGGGTCCCAACAACCGAATTTGTAAACGCGCGGCTATTTGTTGCGTGTTTATAAAAAAAAAAAAAAAAAAAAAAAAAAGACGATTTGACAGGTGAAAAACAAAACGTTAAAACAGTCAAAAATCAAAAACAAAAACACGAGACATCCTGTATGTTCTAAGAAATGTGTTGTCTGTGAGACACGCTGTATGTTCTAAACTTTGTACATGAACTGAAATAATAGTTTTTGAACACCCTGTATATTTCTGGCAATGTGGCGTTTTCGAGGCACCCTGTATAATCTAGGAAATTAATTGACTGCGTGGCACTCTGTATATTCTGATGAGGAATGGGTTGTCTGTATGACACCCTGTATATTCCTGGCATTGCATCGTTTTCGATGCACTCTGTAAATGCTTGATCGGTGACACCCTGTAGCCTATGTTAGAAACATAATGGAGTTTTGGAGGCACCCTGTATAATCCAGGAAATTAATTGCCTCGTGACACCCTGTATATCTTGACAATTGAGTTGTCTGTATGACACCCTGTATATTCCTGCCATTACTTCGATTTCGAGGCACCCTGTAAATGCTTAGGGATGAAATTATTTCAATGACACCCTGTAGCCTTTGTTAGTGGCACCCTGTTTATTCTGGAATTTTTTATAAATTGGATTAATAGTTTTAGGAACACTCTGTATATTTCTGGCAATGTGGTGTTTTCGAGGCACCCTGTATAATTTAGGAAATTGATTGCCTTCGTGACACCCTGTATAGTCTGGAATTTTTTATTAATTGTATTAATAGTTTTAGGAACACCCTGTATATTCTCAGGGATAACTTGTTTTTTTGTGACACCCTGTACATGTATATACAAAAGGTAATTGATTTTCGAGGCACCCTGCAATTTATCCCCCATGAACGATTTTGTCGGCACCCGATAAAGACGCTTCATTTCCCCGTCAGAGGGCGCCACCCGTCCACGCGCGCGAGCGCTCGTGCGTTGCGTTTCCATAGCTCTCCGTCGTACGTCGCCACTTAGCGTCCGCCGATCCTCAGCGCCCCCTGGCCTCCGTGTTTCGCCTTTTCGTCCGCCAGTCGCCGCCACCTACCGACTCGTTCTATTTTTTTTTCCAATGATTCCATTTTCAACATTTTCATTCTACTACGAGTCGATGTTCTAGAAGGCGCGTTTCGATTTTTCGCTGCTTTTTTTTTTTTTGCGGAGACTAGCAAAAAAAAAATGCATTTTTAACGCGTTTTAACCTCGCTTTTTTAACTCGCTGGATTTCGTGTCGAGGATTAGAAATTAAACGACGGATTTATTAACACATAACGAGGAAGAATCGAGGATTAAAATTGACGTCGAGTTGAATGGTGAGAAAATGTGAAATTTCGTCCCTGTTTCCAAAAAGTGCAATTTCCAATTCCGTGTTTGCGGTGCTTCCATAAAAAAAAAAAGTGATATTTTTACGCTCAGGGTTCGTTTCCCTCTTGCTGTTTTTTTTTTTTTTTTTTTTTTTTTTGCTCTTCAAATATATATATATATATATATTTGGGTGATATTTTTTAAATTCGTGGCTGCTTTTTTTGTGTGGTGAAATGTAAATAATTCGTGTCTTCGTATCGCCATGATTAATCTACATTCGGAAAAAAAGCAGCGCTGAAAAATACAGGTAAAATCACCGTGCAATCTTTATCAATTTTAATGTAATTCATGTTGATTCTAAGATTCTGAATCTGCGTGGTTATTTGAATCTGGTGAATCTTCCTCATTTAACGATTTTCATCTTTAGAAACGTGTTTGAATCTCTGTTCTTCCGGTGAATCTTATCGTCTTGAATCCCTCAATGTAAATCGTTGAATCTGTGGCACGAATCCACGTGAATCTAGTTGTTGTGCATGTATACCTGAATCTTTACGTGTAAATTAGTTGAATCTGTGATAGGGATTCTGCTCATTGAATCTCTCCGTGTAAATTAGTTGAATCCCTGAACTCTATGACATGAATCTTTCTGAATCTCTCGTCTGAATTAGGATTGAATCTAATTGAGTCTGTGATAGGGAGTCTGCACATTGAATCTAGCTGTTGTCATTTTGAATCTCTTCATGTAAATTAGTTGAATCTTATTGATCCTATGACATGAATCTTGGTGTCTTTCTGAATCTCTCATCTGAATCAGAATTGAATCTGCGATAGGGATTCTGCTCATTGAATCTCCATGCAAATTAGTTGAATCCTTGACTGTCATGAATCTTTGCCTCGAATCCACGTGAATCTAACTGTTGTCTTTCTGAATCTCGCATCTGAATGAGGATTGAATCTAATTGAATTTGTGATAGGGATTCTGTTGTCATTTTGAATCTCTTCATGTAAATTAGTTGAATCTTATTGATCCTATGACATGAATCTTGGTGTCTTTCTGAATCTCTTATCTGAAGCAGGATTGAATCATTTTGAATCTGTGATAGGGATTCTGCTCACTGAATCCCCGTGAATCTAGCTGTTGTCATTTTGAATCTCTCCACGTAAATGAGTTGAATCTATGGCTTATGAATCTTGGCCTCGTTTAATGAATCCACTTGAATCTGTTGTCTTTCTGAATCTCATCTGAATTCGGATTGCATCGACACGTAAATTGATTGAATCTTATTGAATCTGTGACATGAAAATTAGTTAAATCATCGAATTCCCGTGATTCTACGTGTAGTTGAATCTCTACTTGTAAATCTTCTAAATCCTTGAATCTGTGACACAAGAATCATGCTTATCAGGTCTTCATTTGAATCTTCAATTTAAATGAATCCTTGAATCTGTGATAAGGTTGGCCCTAAGTTTGAATCATGTGAATCTCACTGTTGTCATTTTGAATCTCTAGTTGAATCCCTCGCAAAATTAATCCCTTTTGATTTTGAATGTGAATCCTCCTGAATTCCTCCTCATTTGAATCTTTTTGAATCCTGGTTTAGAATCTGTGAATCTCATCAAGGAAATTTTTAATAAGAAATCCTCGTTTTTTTTTTTTATCAGTTTTTTTTTCATTAAAAAAATCCTGATTTTCGTACTCAATTAATTCCTATCAAAATTCTGTTATTATTTTTTAAATGCGAAATGAGGTTATCAAAAAAAAAAAATGCTAAATTTGTCATCTGATTTTTATTAAAACGTGTATTTTTTAACTCGATTAAAGCAGTAGACCTAGGCATAGCCTTATTATTATTAGTATTAATAAAAAAGCGTCTAGGCCTAATTAACATTTTTAAAAATAAAGAACAGGTTTTGACCTTACGTGTAGCGTTTGTTTATTAAAAATAATCGCTTGACCTTTTTTTTTTGTGAAAATGCCAAACGTGTCCCCCGGGGGTCAACACGCGTTCCACGTGACCCTCACGGCCATTGGTCAGACGAATTTTAACCGATTATTTATTTTATTAAAATGACTGTGGCCTAGCTTTTTGTTTTTATACTACATGTACTAGAAATGACCACTGGTCAATATTTTGTATTTTAGCCAAATTATTCCGAGGAAAATGGGATTTTGCCAAACTTTCCCTGTGATTTAAGCACTCGTGGTACATTTGTATTTGTGTGGATGCAGTGTCGCCCCCTGGCGTCTCGTGTGTCGACAGTTTATTTAAGGCTGTACGTGTACTTTTTTTTTTTTTCATATCTGGGTCTCTCGAATAAAAAAAAAAAAAAAAATTTAAAAATGCAAAATAACAAAAAAACTGCTTTTTTTTTTATAATCTCTTCACGAAAACTAGGTTAATTTTGACCAGTACAATTAAAATACGAAATGACTCTCGTTATAACGAACGCTCTGTATATAAGGAACCAACTGCATTTTAAATACCAGATACAGAATAATAAACAAAAATGTACGTCAAAATGTTACGTGTTTGCCTCTCGATATAACGAACTGTCTGGTCCACACCAAAATCACTGTACATCTCACGTGTTAGCATCTCGCTATAGCGAACGCTATGTATAAGGAACCACTGTTAAAATACGAAATGCAAAATACAAAAGTGTACATGTCTCTTGCTTTAACGAACAGCTCGATATAACGAACTGTCTAGTCCCCGCCGAAATATGCCTCTACCTAGCTCTGTTACGTATTACCCTCTCGGTATAACGAACGCTCTGAACCACTATTATAATACAAAATTTAAAATGCAAAATTGGATTAAACAAAAATGTCTATCTGTTTAATGTTTGACTCTCGGTATAACGAACAGCTCGATATTATGAACGGTGTCTGGTCTTCACCAGAATGCATCTACCTAGCTCTTACGTATGATATCTCTCGGTATAACGAACGCTCTGTATAAGGAACCACTGTTAAAATACCAAATAATGGATTAAACAAAAGTGTACATCGCTTACTTATTTGCATCTCGATATAACGAACAGTGTGTAGTTCCCACTAAAATAACTATAGGCCTACATCTCTCGCTATAACGAACGCTCTGTATAAGGAACCAACTGTTAAAATACGAAATTCAAAATACAAAAGTGGATTAAATAAAAATGTTTATCTGTTTAGTATTTGCCTCTCGATATAACGAACGAGCGTCCTATTCCCTCGACGTTCGTTATAGCGAGAGGCTAAGAAAGGTAAAAAATGAAAAAGCTCTCGTTTAAAGTAAACTGTTATTATTTATTATTTATTTTGTATTATTTTGTATGTTTTTTTGCGGTTTTTTTATTATTATTTGTAACTATAAAATGGTTCGTTAAATCTTTTAATGCAGCTGAGCGTAATTTTTATGTCACGCTTAACGAATTAATCACACAAAAAAAAGATGAATTTATTTTAATTTATTTCATTTTAAGACTTTTTTTTAAATAATTTGACCGACTTTTAGCAATTTTTAACTATTTTTTTATACTTGTACACGGGTGCCACGAAAGTGCGCCTATTTTAAAAGTAAATCTTTTTGTCACACCCCTGTACGCTTTTAATATTAAATTTTATATCAAATTCATATTTTATAACACGTTTTATTTTTTTTATTTTTTTTTTTCCAGTTGAAATTGAGTTTATTAAACCCTAAAAAAAACGAAATCACGTTTTAATTACACTCTAATTTCGTAATTAAAAACTAGATTTTAATTTTGAAAATGTTGTTTTATGTTTTTTGTTTTGTTGTTTTGTTTTTGTTAACGAGGGAAATTAAAAGTCCAGTGACCTGCTCAAACAATTTTATTCAAATTTAATGATGGATTAATGCGCGTTTTCGCGATATATCACCGTGCTTTTATTAAAATCATGCGTTTTGGTGATGCATCACCCGATTTTCTGATGCGTTTTCACGACATCATACATGATGAACGTTATTTCACCAATTTTAGGATGGGTTCTAATGATATTGAGGATAGCTCACCAAAACACATCACCAAACGGTGAAATATCACCAAAATCCATCACCAAACGGTGATATATCACCAAAATCTATTACCAAATTAGTGATGTATCACCAGAACCATCACCGAATTAGTGATATATCACCAAAACCCATCACCAAATTAAGTGATATATCACCAAAATCTAGTACCAAATTAGTGATGTATCACCAGAACCATCACCGAATTAGTGATATATCACCAAAACCCATCACCGAATTAGTGATATACCACCAAAATCTATCGCCAAATTAGTGATATATCACCAAAACCCATCACCAAATTAGTGATATATCACCAAAATCCCTCACCAAAATAATAAAAATATCATTTGAACCCATCACCAAATTGGTATTGCAGCACCAAAACACATCACCATATGCAAACCAAAATCACCAAGTTAGTGAAATGTTAGCGAAAGCAGTGTGCTTTTAATGATGCTTCAACCAGAAGTAGTCGTTGGCCCCGTGATATATTTCACCGATTTTGAACTCGGATTGCTGGTGATGATATTTCACCACCTACAAGTGTACATTTTAGGAAAACTTGCGTTTTCGCGAGCTTTTAAACCCACAGATTTCATCGAAACTTTCCGTTTCTTGGTTATAATGTAAGTTTATTTCGTCGTTCGTTTTCGCGAGCTTTTAAATCTCGTCTTTTTTTTTACCTGTTTGTTCGTTCGTGCATTTCCACACACACACACACACACACACGTGCACACGCGCACATTTCCACGTGCGCTTTTTTTCCATCTTCTATTTCGGTGATATTATTATTATTATTATTTCACCACTTTTTCTTCTTCTTCTTCTTCTTCTTCTTCGAATGTCATTCACCCCTCGTAACACGTGTTTTTTTTTGTTTTTTTTTAACCCCCTCCCTAGCTCTCTCACCCCTGTCCCTTACTCCCTTTTCCCAACGGGAATATAGAGCCCGGAGTCTATTAGAGACTGGAAGAATTTAGGCCTAGTTTTAACTAAAAAAACACGTGTTTAAGAGAAGGTGCCTGTGTTTCAAGCATAGAGCTCGATATGCTTACGTTACGGTATTAAGACACTGTCTTAAGGCTGAACTGCACACCCCCATTCCTATGGGCAAATTTTGATACATACTTTTAAAAAAACTACTTGTTATAATACAAAAATAAAAATTGATAAAA
>JAQGCC010005302.1:0-11732 GCA_034698905.1 Xestoiulus laeticollis
GGTTTATAAAATTGTGACGGTCCGTGACAGGGGGTGAGGGGGGTCTAAAAAGCTCTATTTTTGCGTGACATCATTTTATGTAAGGCCCCCTAGTACGTCACATTTTGATGACAGATCGAGGCATGCATTAATTAGGACCCTATAGGCTAATAAAGGAGACAGGAATTAAGTTGGGCATGCAAGAAAAATTCAGCACACCACAAGTATTCGGCAATATCTGACCAATTTTGGTTGGGTCTGTTTATCCAAGAACCAAATGTGCATGCAAACATTCCAAACTAAATAACACAAGTTTCTGGTAGCTTGATAGGGAAATTTAAGAAGTAAAAGTTTGAATTACAAGAAGGAAATATGTGGAGAAACCTTGGAAGTAATAATATTCTTCATTTCCAGGTTAAATTAAAAGGAATAGTAAAAATTAACTCACCTTTTTGCTAGCCAAACATGAAAACGTCTAACCACGTGCACGTTCGAAATTCCGAACGTCTACTGCACTACTGCAGCGACACCTGTTTTAAAAAATGGTCATAAAAGGGTTGTTCATAAACGACGTCCACACTAAACACATGTACAACCTATATATTATTAAAACTACCAGACAGGTCTATGAATACATAAAAAGGTAACTCGGAACGATTTAATTCAAGAAATAAAAGAAACTGTAATGGTCCTGATGCCATCCCTGGGCAAAAAAACAGAGAAATTGTATGGTTTTAATTAATATTGGCCCATTGGTTGTGAAGGTATATATATAGGATCACAGAAAAATCATATTGGTTTGAACCGTTTTGAATTTATTGTCCAATTTGGATGTGCGCTTGCTTCTCGATCCAAAGATGCGAGGTTTGCACCCTGGTTTAGGTCGGTGGGTATTTTTCGAAAAGGCGAATTAAATTTCCAAGTGCTCTTTCGAATGAGAGTATATAACCGAGGTTCCCGTGTAGATCCCCTTGCTGTATGCTCGTTTAAGACCAATCAAGAGGAGGCTTTAGAAACGCGAGGCTCGTAGCATTTGCTACTTCTGATATATGTAATCCGGCATGGGGCGTGGGAACTCTGCTCATCAGGATGTGGAGGCCATTCTGTCCAAGCAGCAACGGGTGGCTAGTAAAAAAATCAGTTTTTGGTAGAAATAATTTAATAATTTATTTATTATATGCAGACCATCGGTTTTCTTGCAAAAAAGAAAATTGTCACTGATTCCTTGGGAGAAAAAAAATATTATGTACACATTAAAAGTATCCACTTCGTTGGCTGTACACACTCACCGAGCATGATTGGGGGGAATATTGGTGCAGAGATCATCTAATTTGGGCATCGGTAAAACCTTAGCCGGCTAAAAAAAACTGCACTGGTCCTAATTCGGACCACGGCGCAGGGGTTATTAAAAAATCGTATCGATTCGTATCGGCATCATGGTGAATCATAAAAGCCGATACAAGCAATGGTTAAAATTTCGAAAAGTGTCAAAAAGAAGATGATTCGTTCTACATCACGTCTTACTAAAACAGCAAAACACGAAAAAAATATTTTCAGATTGCTGGTAGAAGGTTTAGAATCGCCTTACGAGCAATTTTGGAAATTTTAACAATTGTCGGGGGGATAAAAACGGTTTTCTCACTGTATAACGGGCGTTCACGTCACCCTGCAAAACACCAGTGCAAAAAGAATAATGTGCGTAATCCAACGAGTGTCCCGCGTCGAACTTTAACCAATCCAGTAACGGGGGGTCCTGCCACGCACCTTTATAAGTGAAAACAGCCTTTAAGACATTAAGCAAAGTCCGGTCTTTGCAGCGGTTTTACTGTCCCACGGTCACGGTCAAACGGCACCGAGTTTCAGCAATCCGGTCTGGCTTCCCTCTTCCAATGAATCAATGTCCAACGTTGAAGTCGAATTGGCCGTACTTGAATTGTCCATGAAAAACTGTTGAGGATGAATAGGGCTCGGACATCCTTGCACGTTCGTGGTGTTTACGGTTGCGCTGACTGCCGGCACAATCTGAAGGGTGGTGGGAGAGGAGCAAAGAGCGGTTTGCGCAGGGACGGAAAGAGCTTCGGGTTCGATGCCTGCACCAGAAAGCGAATTGCGACAGAGATGCAAAGGGATAAAAAAGAAAGAAGTTGAAAAGAGTGTGGCGAAAGCGGGAGATGTCATAGAATAGCAATTGAGTAAAACAAAAGAAGAGAAACAATGAAAGTGATGAAGCAAGACAGCAAATACGGAGGCAGAAAATTGGGATTAACGAAAAAAAAAAAAATAACAAAATTAGTTATCTTCGGGGAGGAAGTGTTCGAATAAATAAAAAAATAATACGAAATTGGGTTTGGAAGGAGTTCGAACGGATGATTTTCAGGACTCGTTCAAGTCACATTAACATTATTTTATTAATAATGTTCGCACGACAAGGACACGCAACTCAAATCATCAATGGTTTAATTCTACAATTTTCATTTGCAGTTGACTCAGCCTCTATACAGACCAAAGAGAATTATAAAATTTTAAAACCCAAAGAATTTTGATGTATTTATCGAAGAATTAAAGTTCGATCGTCATTTATCACATTTTTTGCGTATAAAACGTTACCGCAATCTGAAAATAACATTGCCAATTTTGCATCACAAAGCTGTGAGCTATAATAATTTCCCTGATTTCAGTTTTTCGGGCAGAGAACACTGCAACATCCAAAAAATATATACACGATTTATTATCGGCTCTTCCGGAACAAGCCCAAATAATATCACTCGCACACGACCCGCAACAGCGGGGGGAAGAAAAAAGGCAACACTTTAGTATGAAAATTTTGCAAGAAGCGATAAATAATGATTGTTAGGAAATTTACGTACGAGCAGTCCCGGATTAATAATTAGGCAATTGCCTAATGTAAGGGGCCGACAATAAATAAAGTCCGATACCAGACATTGCCCGGAGCCAGACTTCGAGTGTTGATTTGTCTGCTTGATTAATAAAATTGTTGATTAGGAAAGGGCCCCGAGATTTAGACTGCCTGGGGGCCTCCCCAGCAAGGTTTAATCTGGCACTGCGTACGAGGTGAAATGCAACGCGTGTGGGAAAAAGGCATGGAACGATTGGAGTTTAAAAGAAAGCTTTTCGATTTTCTGAGAATTTATTTTGATAACTATGGTCACAAATAGTGTGGATATGAGCTTTTTCCGGGGAGCAGTTAACAGGTATACATTTGCAAAATTTGGAAGGACGGATGTTACAACTAAAACTTTAGAATCGCAAATATTTAAAATATTAGATTTTATATTTTTCAGTCGTTTTGGTGTCAACGACTGTTGTCATAAATAAATATGCTATGCCGAATAAGGCTAATTTCACGTTATGTAAAAAATAAAACCAACATCATTTTCCTGACCGTTAAATTCTCCGGCCCATAGTTATCAAAACAAACTCCAGTTACGTGAGAGCCGCAATTTAAACAAATAAAAAGGCAACGAGTGAACACCGATAGTGACATTAAAACAATCATTAAAGGTAAATTCACTTGACAGTAACAATATGCTGAACTTCATCCGTGCATCACTTGCAATGCGTTTACTTAAATATCTGGCAATATATTCTACTTCAGAAAGTGAAGTTGAAAATTTATGCATTAGTTAGCGGGGACGCAATTAAATAACAGGAAGGACGATGCACGAGAATGTCACACAAGCGAGGGAATATCAAAATTCCACACAAAAAAAGAGAAACAATCGGTCACTGTAGTTAAGGTACTAGCATTAATTTTGTTCTCCCCATCAGATCGAAAATTCAACATTGGTTTATTGAGTAGTACGAGCAGACTAGTACTTTTCGCAATTCGAGTTGAATTATCGAACACGGCTGACAAAATATTTTAAGCTTAATTAGAATGGTAAATTGAACTGGCATTGTCATAAAAAAGTATTATTTCGCATCCCTATTATCTTCCCAAAAAACTGGAAAAATGATGAGCAAGTAGTGATTCTAATAACCTACGTAACAACCTACGGCTACGCTATCGCAATTCCTTTTGTAACAAAATTTGTCGTTTTGCAAAAGAACTCGCATAATTAAGGCAAAGGCGCAAACTTTTTTTTTTTTTGGCTCGTGTTGAGGAATAACTTTTAACTTTGTACGGCATTCGTTAGCTTATAAAACGATCGGGATCGGCATGAGTCGCGGAAAAGCAGCAGTGTCACAAAAATAGAAAACTTTCGCTGCGACTTGAATAAATATAAAATAGAGATGCTTCTATTTTTGTGCAAAATTGCAACGCTTTTCTTCTTCTAGGAAACGATGTTTTAAAACCATCATAATGTGAAGTTCGCAATTGTAAAATTGTACAACGATAGCATGTTTTAAAAAATATTTGGGCAAAATATACTTTTACCTTAAAGTCAATATCGTTTCACTTCGCCGACAGTCTCGGATTAGTGAAAGAGTGTAATTTGCCATTAAGCTTTTTGGAATATAACCACAGGAGCCCATTCAAAACAAAACCATCATTAGAAACTTTTAAAATTATGAACTCGGACTTTATGCTCGCTTTAAAAATGGCGTGAAATTAGGACTAGTTACGGCAAGAAAAATTTGACCGAGGATTTTCGAGCCACCGTTCCTCGAGTTCCCCAATCGTAGTAAAGCCCGACTAGAAATACACGAAACTCGCGTGGAGCTACTGCACTTACAAAATCCAATACTGATTATTTGGCAAATTGGCGGTTTAATCGAAGCAGAGTGCCCTCGGCGCTTCTCTCCAGGATCGTTAAAAAGCGCATCGGATTCGCGGACGGCTTCTTACCCTCTCGCAGGACAAAGAACGAGCGTTTTCTGCCAAGTCGGACACAAAACGTTCTTGAGACGGCATATTCGGTTAAGGGTCCCGACTGGCGCAATAGTTATGCTACGATAAAACGACGGTTTGACGGATGTGGAATGTGTGAAAAGCGTTCGATGCCCAGGTTTAGCTAGCGAAAAAAGCCTCTCGGACATAGAAACGGTTCGTCCTGTCGAGAGTTTTGATAAGAATCTAGATCAGTTATGTACCCACCGTTCAGAGCGTTCGTCGGCAGCTTCTTCTTCTGTGAGTTGGGCACGAGCTCGAGATCTCCGGGGATTTGAGTTTGAATGTTACCGTTCTGCAATTTAACAAAGCGGTATTATGACTTTGCTCCAGGTTTCGCTCGACTCGTAAACGATACGACAAAAAAGATGCCAACCTGCGGTTGAGACAGTCTAACGGTTCCGTAAGTCTTCCCGTCCTTGTTCTCGGTTAGTTTCGCCGGCGTGTTTGTTGCCTCGGGAGTTACGATCCCTCGCCGGTCGATTAAGCTGAAGGTCAGATTTAAAAATGTTTGGATGCCAACTCGTAACAAATGACAACTAGACGGCAACTCGTCGCTTGAAATTAGCGTACCTGGGTGGCGTCGGTCCGCACAGAACTGATAAGCAATTGAGGCATATGGAGCCCTGACTATACGGATTGACATTCTGTTGGCTTCGTTTCGCTGAAAATGAGCCTTTAATCTGAAAAGACAAATGATGATTATCTCTTGCGGGATTACGGGGGAGATCGAAGTGCAACAACGCAGCTTACATCTTCGTTCGTAGTTTGATTAGAAGTAGTCAAATAGGTGTGAAAACCGGCCAATCCGAGTATGGACCACACCGAGAAGAAACATATCACACCCTCTATCACAGTAAAGCCAGCGTTAAGGAAATAGCCGTTAAAAATTGAAATCGTTGTTACAATAGTCTCAAAACCATAAAATATTCCGCAACAACATTATAATTACATAAAACGCTTAACAATTTTTGGCATGGCATCGGCTAAACGGCATTAAACGTTATAGCTCAAATCAGGAAAAAAAAGGACAAATGCAGTCGAGCGAAAAAGGATATCTTGCTGGCGATTCCTTGATCGCATCCAGAAATGTTTGATTTTGTGACACTGGAAGTGAAGAAGCGCAATTTAAATAAGCGAACTCCACGTCGAAATGCAGACAGGAGTGTAGGACAACTTTTACGGGTTACTTCGGCTCACTTACATAATATCAGGTGAGTAATAACGCAGGAAAATATGAAGACACAGAGGAAAGCTAGCGAAATTATGAACAGGTAAAAATAGCGATAATTGCGACGACCGACGCAATTGCCGACCCACGGGCAGTGGTGGTCAAAGCGGTCTGTAAAAAAGATGAAATGGAACGGTCAATACGTCTGACGAAATGGGATAAAACTGAAACGGTCAAGTTATGCTCACCGACGCAGTTGTCGCACAAGCTACAGTGAGAGGCACGAGGTGGACGAAATATTTTGCAAGTGAAGCAATATTTTAATTTCACGGATTGCCCGTTTATGATTACTTCTTTTGTCCTCGGTGGAGGTCTGTAAGTTGGCGAATTTGAACCGTTCGGCACCTCTGTAAAAAAAAAATGTTGCGAACTCCACGTTCAAAATCTGGTCTGCAACCACACCGCGAATGTAAAGGTCGTGCGGCACGTCAAGTGGTGACGCTTATAGCTACTGACCAATGTGCCTCTCAATGTCGGCAGCCTCCTCGGGAGTTGCTCTTGGAATGACACCGGGATCGCTAAAACTAGTCCTCAGCAAAGTGGACATCACAAATATGAATAAAGCGACGCCGACGGCAGGAATCGCCGGCGTGATGTGGGTTGCGAGGTACGGGCAACTGAAACGAAAAAAATGAAAAATCGATCAAGATCTGCTTCGACGGTAAAATTACAATGTTCGACTGGAATTTTTCAAAGCGTTTTATTTCAAGAAAGCAGTAATTTTTTGGGCTTTCGGCGTCTCGCGTACGTGGTTACCGGATCGTGTCACTCTTTCCAATCTTCCGGCGCAAGACGATGCGGTCCAGAAGCCCTTTCATGTGATTTGCTTACAATTTCCAGAGCGTTCTGTTCAAAATCTATTTATTTTTCTTCTGAAATTTAGCCTTCGCATTTTTCAGAGCGCAAACACCTATTTTTTTTTTACTTTGGGATGACAACCAGCCTGAGCCGTATCATTCATTCATCTTGACATGCTCAGCAACAACAAGAGATTCGTAAAAAAACCAGAGAATTTATAAATAAGCTTGGAATGAATCTAGTTTTGACCGTATTGTACTTGCAGGAACAGTCAAAATCCTAGCTAAAAACCTGGGATCAAACCCTACACTTCCCCCACCACAATTTTTCGAAATAATTTTGCAGGAAATTGAGACACTTTCATGAAATTCCATTTGGAAATCATAAGAGGATTGAATATAGCAAACAGGAAAGCGTTGGCGTACACCAAATTCTTCCTCTAGAGAAATACGAGCAAAATGACTGACGAATATAAATTTAGACAAGGATACCAGCGTTTTATTATTCCTCGTTGTTATTCAAGACCAACCAGTCAACAATACCAGACTTTGCTTGACCTTATACTTAGCAGTTATGCAATGTAGGCTGAGCACGATATTTTTCTGAACTCTATACGGGTTAATTTTAGATGCAAATCAGACCGACATTCATGCCCCAGTTCGCAACCTAACCCAATTTCCAAATACTGCCAAGTGACTCGCATTTATTTCGTGATAAATGACTATTGTCAGAAACAGATGCTAGTGTATAATTACTTTTTGTGCATTTTTAAAGTCAGTTTTAAACAAAAATCAAGTATTGTAACACGTGCAAGTAAGTAAGCTAGTCGATGCTATACTTATAAAATTAGTTCTCAACTGGTGAACCCTGGTTTAAAATTTCATAGAAATTGGTTTCTATATAGAGAACAAATATAGAAATTCTATTGGTTTCTATCATTCTATTGACTGGATCATAGAATGCATTGGTTAGATAATTGGACAACAAATTAAAAACAGTTCAAACCATTAGGGTTTTCCTATGTTCATATTGTCAACTATAGAAACCAATGGGCCAAATTACAATAGGCTAGAATTTCTCTATTGGATATTTTGACCAGGGTATGTAATGTTTTAGGACAAAGCATTTATTATAAGTTTCTGCAAAAATCAAAAACGAACAAGTTGTCTAAATGCTTGACCCCACCAAAATTGGATAAAAAAAAAGATTTTTGGAAATCCCTAAATGGCATTTCAATGAAGCGCCGTTAGATTATAACCACTGAACACGTGGCACAAATTAAGCGCCGTAGATATGACTAATTTCATCCACATCAAAACAGAGCCACATGCTTGAAAACAGATATTAATTCGCTGAAATGACGTCACATGCAAAATAATGCAAACGTTTTGTCTAGACGTACTGTACATGTAGCTTCTGGATTCAATACGAATAACAGTTATTTCGATATTATTTTTGTTATTTTGCCAGTTTACAAATGCAAACTCGGTGAACCTGGTTAGAAAACCAGGTTGTTCCAGTAGGCTACTCTGTTTTGCGGTGCCTGTGATCACTTGAGATGCAAATTAAATTATGAAACAACAAGCTGGCGTCAGCAGGACGAAACAAGCATGGAAATCAATTAAAACAGGCACACGATTCGGCTTTTATCACCTGCTAATTTGAAAACTTTAAGTTGCTTAATTTTTGGATGTGTTGTAACAGCTATTTGTCACGCAGCATTTAGTATAGCAGCAGCAACCCATGAGAAACTCATAAAAGGATACTTAGTCGAGCCAACTTTACTGCATATTTACACGCCATATTTCTATATAACATTAAGAGTACACATGTTCAATGAAACCCTATACTAATGCTCAAACTTTACTACAAGTTTCATTCAAGAGTGCAAAGCTAAAAGAATGAACCAAACTTATTGTCCCAAAAGTAGCAGAACTTGGTTATATCAGGAGACAACCAAATTTATAATATGTAAAAATTATCAATATGTTATTGTTGTGAATGTATAATAATAAAAAATTACAAGAATAGGCTTCAAACTACTTCAGTCTCATTTGACATTTCCAAACCAAGTGACCACAATGTCTTTTTTTAGTGCAATGCCACGACAATGGCGAAGATTGAACAATGAAGTTGGCAGTTCATGACCACGAAACCTGCGGATATTAAAGCAAGCCAAAGTAATAATTGTCCCATTTTTTTGAGTACAGAATACAGATGGATGTAGCCTAACCTCGTCGTTCGAGCAATGCACTCCAGGGAGAGAAAAGTGAGCTTATAGGCTCAACCGAAAGTCGTAAAACTAGGTCTAGGCATGCCACATTCTGGCTTATGACCAAATATTTTTATAAAAAATCTACGGGCACGTGTACGTTGCTCAGGTTCATTGTAATTTAGTCGGTCCATACAGGCACTGCAAACACTTACAACGATGGTTTCGTGCTTATATGCACTTGAGTAAAACAAAATCGTGTTTTTTTGTAACGTTTTTAAATATCACATACTGAGAAAAAAAATTATATACCGAAAAAACCAGAAATCGATTTGAAACAATATTAGTATAGACTATCAAGACATTCATTATCAGATGTACAAGTAACTAATTATTAGCTCCAGTCACTTGTTAAGTGTTGATGTCGAATTAAACAGCGTTTTAACTTACGACTCTGATTTTCTTTCTGTTTGTTTCAACTTCTTTGAGGTCCTTATTGACCAACTTTCACAAGTCCTAGAAAGCTGAAATTGTGTGTGTAGCTCAGTCTCAGTGCACATTTTCATATTACCAAATTGAAGTAGAAATACGCCTCCACTATTACGACCAAAAAATCACAATTTTAGATTTAAAAAATGCATTAATAATGCCAGCATCGAGCGCGTATGTTACAGAGCGCTCCATAGCGTACCGCTTCGAGTGCAATACAACCAAGCACTGTTCATATCGATATGTATAAATAAAAGATTTTAGCTTAGTTTTTGTTCACAACTTGTCCTGTTCAAATTTGGCATGGTCACGCATTTTATCCACGTGACAAAGTTGGTGTTTAGGAAAAAAATGTTATCGTGTTTTCACGTATAAAGTTTCAACGCATTGTAATCAATGACACAATCGACGATTGTATTAATAGATGGAAAAACTCGAGTTTTATCAGCTGTCCCATTTAGTAGAGCATCACCTAAGCCTTTTTACCTGTCCTTGTCTAAATGCCTTGTCTTATAACGATTGTAGTTAAAAGTCGATTTCATTAAAAACGTCACGACGAGGCTTCATTATTCAACTCAAATGATAGTCCTGATAAAATTCTAGATTACTTTAAGTAATATTTTATGTTATTGAAGCACCTTTTAGAGCTGATGGAAGTGGGTAACTGTTTGTCACTCCAGTTCCAAGAAGGATTGAGGCTCACAACCGTATTAATAATGAAAATGTGTACATGTATCTGCAACGAGTGTTTTCATTATTTTTATAGCCCCTATAAATATCGAGGCCTTATGTATACCCTAATAAGATCCAACAGCTCAATAAGGAGCGCCATCTATCGGTATTCCGTCCATTATTTTTTTTTTGATACTTGTACAGTGAACTTTTCGCTATAAAGGGTCACAGACGATGGCACGTTAGGGGAATAAAATTTGGTAAAAAACCACTTTGCATCAGCAAAACTCAGCAAAAATCTTTGATAAAAAAAAAGGCAATCAAGAGTTGATGTGGGAAAACAACAACAACCTGCTGTTAAATACGTACAGACAGCCCTTACCGAAAAGCACCGAGATTACCATCAATTAAGGGTCGTCCCTAATGAGGGGGTCAGTAGGGGTCAACCCATCATATAAACGACCCTTTCGTCCGTGGCATGGTAATGAGCGGTTGTTCGGACCCACCTACGCCAACGATTAATTTATCAACGCATCCGTGAAGGAGCCAATTATTTGCAACAACAAATAATTAGCAAAACCCAAAGAGGACCCACCCTCTCTATATATCAAACGTGTCTAGTGATGAAATGAAAGTCAATGGTCATCCACAATGCATCTCAGATTTTCATTAAATTCAAAGTATAAAGAAAGCTTCATGTCGATGGTATTGCACATACTAATAGCAGGCAAATCATCAATTGTTTCCCCATGGCAATTTCGAATGCTTTCATAAAATTCCGTGACATTCAATATTTTTTCTTTCTTAAAACGACAATGCCATTGTCACGAAAACTCACTCTTGCATAATCGAAGAACAGGATCGAAAGCACGAAGATCGTTTATGTATAAAAAAGCACGTTGTCATTAATAAAAAAAAAAAAAACTTGCCGATGCAAAGGAACGTTTTTTATCGCTCAAATCAAGCGTTTAAAAGTTGGTTTTTGCTTATCACGCCAAGTTCCTCATTCGGAAAATTATGGTTTACCGAAGAAATACCATTCTTTCTGCATTATTCCCGATAAATCTTCTGGTGGGTTGGGCACATAAAAAAAAATTAGAATAGGCCTATAAATTATAAAAAAAAAAACACAAGTTTTTTCGTGAGGAATTTTGACAGCACCAAAAGAACTCGAAATTCGAGCTTGTTTGTTTTAGCTCGTTCGAGTTGGTTAGAACTCGTTCGAGTAGCTTGGAATTCGTTCGAGTAGTTTGGAGCTTGATCGAGTAGCTTGGAGCTTGTTCTAGTGATTTGAAACTCGTTCTAGTGATTTGAAACTTGTTCTAGTGATTTGAAACTTGTTCATGTCGGTTTCGATCTCGGTCAAATTGGGTCGGAGCTCGTTCGAGCTGGTTTGAGTTCGTTCGAGTCGGCTTGAGTTCGTTCGATTCGACTTGAGTTCATTCGATTCGACTTGAGTTCATTCGATTCGACTTGAGTTCATTCGATTCGACTTGAGT
>JAQGCC010005303.1:0-11732 GCA_034698905.1 Xestoiulus laeticollis
CCCGTCATGCTGTACATCGGCGCGTCTCGTATGAAGCCTACGCCTCTCGGGACCGGTTTTATCTGGCCCACTCTGTATATATGGCGAGGACCACGCAATTTCAACAAGAACAACAGAAATGGGAGACTGTATATATGAGAAAACAAAGATTGAGTGGAGTGGGTTTCAACAGTCCTTTCACTTGGAAAATAATGGAAAAAATAAAAAAAGCTTCTCAAAGGCACGAAAAAAGACGAGAAAATGAATATCTTCTCGAATTTTTCGAGAGATTTACCTTGTTGGTTTCGGCGTTACCGTTCTCTTGAGTGGTTGCACCACCTGAAAGACATAATAAAAAGGATTTTTAGTAACCATTGATGCGAAATGGATCTGGTATATGGTGGACACAAACACGCATTAGGACGTTGGGAAATCGGTTTTTTTAGATGAGTTTTCCCGTGAGAAGCTGGCTTGATTAATTCAGGCAAATCAAACGGGGTTTTTATTAGGTCATATCAATAAAAGTGAGCCAACTCCTGCAATTGAAAGAGAAATTAGATTCGTAAAAGCATTTGCTATGCTGCAGCTTTTTAATTCCTATATCTAGATCATTTCTAGACTTTCTGATTATATACCGTATGTTTTTAATTAAGAGGGTTGCATACTAGAATAAGCCTTTTTTTTTCTAAATTATTTTTTAATTTCATTTTGGAAACTGTTAGGAACAAATGGAATGTACGAGGACCTAGCATAAATATTCTATTATTTGTTTATTTTTTTGTTTATATATACATGTATATTCCATTTCATGGAAATATGTCCGTAAAGTTTGCCAGCTATAGACCCCATGAAATGCAATATACATATACATAAAAAAAACATTTAAACAAATAATAGAAACTTTATGCTAGGTCCTCGTACATTCCATTTGTTCTTAACAGTTTCCAAAATAAAATAAAAAAATAATTTAGAAAAAAAGGATATTCTAGTATGCAACCCTCTTAAGTAAATACCTACTCAAGTTATAACATCGTTGAAAAAGTATTTTAACGTGCTGCTAAATCTCCCTAATAAATCATAGTTTTATTTATTTAAATATATAATTGCTATAGTTCGAGCGTAAAAATTGAAATATAGTTTATAATACGAGGTAACTGTATTTATACAGGTTTTTACATAGTTTTACAGGCTATGAAAAGTAACATGATCATAAATATACTGCACAGCACAACAATGAAATATTTTTCAATGTGAGGTTACTAAATTTTAAAGAACGCCAATAAAAGTACCTATTTTACACAGGCCTTAAAAATTTATGGGTTTGTAGCCCTTTGTTATTGGTATTTATTTTTAAAATTTCAAAATGCTGTCACCTTTGCTATTTCTGATGTGTATAACTGACAAATACAGTATTGATAGCAAAATCTCGAAACTTGCGTTTGTTGGTGGGTAGATATTTTTGATATTAGTTATTTTGCATAAAAGGTTCGAAACAAAAAGCTTTAGACATTTATTTGATTTTTAAGTAACTGAAATGCATCACCGAATATCTCTATGGCTGCCAAAAGTTTGATTGCCTCGTTTTAGCCAATGTTGTTGTTGTACTGTTGTGTTGCAGCTTTGCCAAACAAAGATAAAATCCATTGTTTTCAAGTATTGATCTTCACTCGTGTTATGTAAATTTCATGCAGCTGACGGCATACATCTGTTTATACGGTTTTGGGATGTTAAGATGGGATTGGTTTCTTTCTGTTTTATGCTTATAGGTCAAAAAGAGATCATGTACGAAAAGAAGGAGATACCATTTATTGAAGCAAGAAAAGCCAATTTATCAGGTAGGATCACAATGTACGATTAATTGGATCAGTGGGATGAGTGTAACATGATTTGATAAATGGCCCTTTGCCACCTGAACCATTACAAATGGTTTGTCATAGGTCACTGCAGAAGTGGATCGATACTTTAGTTGCACCAATGATACAATTTGAAAAAAAAAATGGCTTTTCTGGTGTACAAGCGTATTTCTTAACCTTCTTTAAATAGATAAGGATAGTAGAAAAGCCATTTCTTAATTTTTAGCTAGTCAAGCCATTTTTTTTGCCCAATCGATGCTGGATATGGCTAACATTTTATGATGTAAAAGAGCATGATGACCTGGAGCTTTTCGCATTTGCTTTGTTTGATGCAACATTACAAAAGCCTTGATTTAAAAATAAAGCAAAAACTACATAAATATTTCATGCTGGTAGCTCATAAATACCGTTATGTTATAAATTCAAGGCCCAGAAGGCACAGATTACTGCGCAAGCTATAGCGTTATGACGCAAATTGAGCCTGTATAGGCTCATTTTTGTATATCACGGACATCGACTCTTGCAAATATGCACATAATGTACATCCCATGTAATAACGATTGTTTGTAAAATGTGACGTAAGCAATAAAAAATTGAAAAAGGCAGTGATTTTCAGCAGTTTTAGCCGCTAAAATTACATGTACAATTGTATATATGAACATAATTTGAGAATACATTTTTGTTATGTATGCACATGTACATGTAGTTTAGAAAGAGATAATTCCTTAGACCTTCTTCACACCAACGTTGATGTAGATCAACTGATGTGGATCAAGAAAACGTTTTCGTGTTAATTCACACCGCAGAACTCAGTTAAACTGGTCACATGCCCTATAGTATACAGGGTAGAGTATACTAGGTCATGTGACCAGTTTGATCCACATCAGTTTTACATCAACGCTGGGGTGAATCAGGTGTTATGGAATATGCCTGATTTTGTTGGCATAAGATTTAGCTGATGAATAAATACATTACATGTATATGAATAAAAATTAATAAATTAGCCCCGGTCACGTATTTTATCTTGTTTATAGATGAAATAAAGTCGAATAACTCGTTGAAATTCTTTTATATGTGCAAATGCGCGAGGGACATCATTTCAGCGGATATACTAGTAGCTAAAATTTAGAAACTGAATGCCCTCATTCATAGCGTATAACCACGCTTAAATTTCATTTCAGGATGCATTTGTCTTCACTTTTAGTTCTGGTTTGCACAAATCCGTTTTAATTAAAGCCTTTTATTTAACTTGACATGAACTGAGTTTGTTTGGTTGTTTGTTTCAACCTTTTTGAGGTAGTTTTTGACCAACTTTCACACGTTGTATAGAGCTCAAATGTTGTGTACAGGTCAGTTTCACGGAACATTTTCTTCTGTCAAATTTTAGTACAGATCGTTGACACTATTAAGACGTAAAAATTGCAGTTTATAATGTAAAAAATGCATTGATAAACGTAAAATCGTTATGCTAGGGAGCGCTTCGTAGCATACTGTTCTACATTGATTGGGCCCTGTACTGTACATTGTGTCGACGTGTATATAAAAGGTTTTACACGAAAAACAAAGCTAAATCCTCCTTGTATTTGGTGTGGTCACGCATTTTATCAACTTGCTATGCATCCATCCTACCAGCAATTTGGTCGATTTTAATTTCGCCTAAGACAAGATAGAATTCGTGACCTGGGATAGTTACGAATAATTGCATAAAGGCTTAATGAGTATTTATTTGATGTTATTTTAATTTATTAAATTTTACTTTGACCTTAGAATGACTTATGGTGCTATCGCTCCCTGGTGGCCGATTGATAAATGTCTCGTCTTTAAATTTTATCGGATTTTACATGTACAGCTATCGGTCTAGTTTTAAAATTTCTCATTCTTTAGGCGATTATGAGAATCGTGCAACGAGGAAACTCATAAAATAATCGTAAAATGTAATAACCCGTCTTGAAATTAGAGTTTATTAGCTCTTCTATGTCGCGAGAGAAGTGGTTTTTAATAGTTATCCTGCATAAATTAAACGAAATGTGAGTAATGAAAGTTTGTTGCAACACGAAATTCCGACGAAAAATCCACTTAAATAAGGTAACCATTTCTACCTGTATCTTTTTTTGTTTGTTCTCGAGATAATTTGATCGTTCATCAAAGATTTACAAAGACGATAATAGTGGGGCTACGCCGAGGAACACCAAATAATTATCTAGTCAATCCCTATAGGAAGTAGCACGAAAAAAAGTAGTAGGCCTAATGACCTTGTTAAGTTTTTTTTATGGAAATGGAGCCAGCTACCTGCTTCTTTTCAGTTATCCAATAATGATCATAAATTTAGTGAAAAAACACGTGAATTTTTGCAGAGTACAGTAATCGGTGTGTTTCAACATTAAAATTTTATGCAATACCTGAAATTACGTGTTACGAGATAATTCTTGCATCATGGTGAAGTAGTCGTTGCTTATTTTTCGATTTTGACTCAATTTTAGATTGAGAGGAACTAGTTGACAACTACAATGTGCATGTACATTACAACGATGTCGTATTCCATGGTAAATCTCCTAAAGATAATTAGGCCCACACTTTTTTATGTAATTAATCCCTAAGATTATCTACTGTAAGGAATTTGCCAATGTCTGAAACATAGAAGCTAATTCACCCATTGTTACCGAGACTATAATTTTATTACCACTATTAAATAAATCCAACTATTAAATCATACTTGTAAAATGCAAACCTAGGACTTGACAAGCACTACACGTAACTTCGCCCACAAATGTGTGCAAACGTTGCCTTATACTATTTAATAGCCCACAATTAATATCAATTATTGTTGGTACTTGAATTTTAGATTAAAGGTCTCCCCATACGCATTCCTAGCCTCTGTTTATTCTGGCTCAGCATTACGTGTACGTAAAGTTAGCAAAAGCTACATTATATCGCTTCCCACATAATTTACATCATCTGCACTGATGGCATCACAAAAGTGAAGACTCGAAAGTTTCTAAAATTAACTCGAGCCATCAGCTAACGTCAGTGGAGAGAGATGATTATAATGGGAAAACACCATCAGCACAATCCTCAGTTTTGACTGCACAAAATCTGTCACCATTAATGTAGCCAAATTGTTCTACTCATGCACGCTTTTCTAACATGTTTAAAAGTATCTTGTGGATATAATTACATTTGGACACTTCATTGTATTTCACCTGTACAGTATTTCCAACATGGATTCACCGTTTTACTCCAGAAGCGGCCATGTTGGAAATGCAACAGGGGTATGGCTGATCTAGAAAACCTGGAAATATCATGGGAAATTCGACAGATTTGGGATAGTCAGTGAAAAGTGATTCATTCTGACAAATTCCGGGGAATTAAACATGAAGATTACATTTGCTTTTTTATTTAATGTAACTGAAGCTATAATGTACATGTATAACAAAAGTGAAACTATGATACCCTCAGCCTGTATTTATAGAAATGGGGAATTCCCCTTTTAACAAATTAAACATTAGAGGGATTGTGCAGGTTTCCTTTAATCTTAACGAGAACGATAAACACACTATTACACATGTGCATCAATAAGTTATGCGCCGTAAAAGTCGTTATGCTCCTCAAAGACGTTGTGGTAACACGTTAAAATAATGAAATTGTCGTGTCTCCTCAACCATAAACCCATTAACGTCGAACACACGCATGCGCATTTGCAAAAAAAAAAAAAAGTGCTGCCAATGTCGTCAAGATTAAAAGAAACCTGCTCAATCCCTCTATTATTTTACATTAAAAAAGCGACAACTGTACTAATAAGCTACTAACACAAACTTTTGCTAATTAGTTATGATTTTTAATTTATATGAGAAGGGAAACAAAATTAATTTTGTGAATTCATGTAGGTCAATTGCTGAACATTGTAAATTGTGTTCTCAAATACATGTTCACATGTGTACACTTATAGTTTGAGCATCAAGACAAAGTTGTTAGGTATGGTATGTTTAAAATGTCAGTCATTGATCAGGAAATGTCATTGAAAATTGTCTTAAAAACATGAACATGCAGTCATGGAAATTGAAAATCTCATTTCTGGGGTAGCCAAGTGCTCATACGATATCAGAGGATGCATAGGCAACTACTGTAACACCTGATTCACACCAACGTTGATGTAGAACTGATGTGGATCAAGAAAACTTTTGCGTGTTAATTTACACCGCAGAACTGTGCCCTGTATACTATAGGTCATGTGACCAGTTTAACTAGTTCTGCGGTGTGCATTAACACGAAAAAGTTTTCTTGATCCACATCAGTTGATCTACATCAACGTTGGTGTGAAGAAGGTCTAACTACACTGTAAAGCATGGTTGAAAATCACTCTCGAACACTATAAATTGCAACCAAATACTGAATTCAAAATGTAGAATATTGCGTGTTGTGTTACAAGCACGCAACTCTCGCGTAATAACAAACTGGGATAAAAAGTGAAACCCCATATTTGATACGCTTTCTGTCGATTTTTTTTTTTTGTGCCTTGATATGCAATTGCATGTCAAAGCCAAACCCGATGCCATTGTATTAAGCATGTGATTACACCTATTTGACGTTGCAGTGTAATATTCGCATGAAAAGAAATGTCAGGCATTCTTGCCTGTTTGCTTAATGATATAAAAGCCGACAACAAAATGGTTTATTAATTTGTCCCAATACCGATGCTGTGTTACACACATTTTTTCTTTATGCATTTTTGGCAGTGCTCAAATTTTTGGTATTCGATTTTTTACGTTTTTGTGTATTATGGCATTGGCACGCAAGACCAAAATTTGAGGCACGGCTAGTAGCGGTTCATGCCATTGCCAAATGCCAAACTTAATTGTCAAGGGCGATTTACTTCGGCTGGTTGCGAGAAAATAAAAAATACGGGTTAAAAATACAGAAAACGAAACCTTGACCTATTTGGGTTGTTTTGGTGTGAATGGGAAAAAGTCAGTTTAGAATCTCTCCATCTTGCTGAAAGTCGAATGGGTTATTAAACAGATAGAAAATTGTTTAATGACAAATTGAATTCAACAAGCATAAGTTATTACAAATCATGAGTTGCATAACTCAAAGTCGGCTTAATTGCAATTAATTGAGGAGTTGACCGTTTTTAACCTTTCCTTCTAATACGAGCAATAAACTCTTGAAGGAAATGAATGATGGGAATGAACTTGAGCTCAAAATTTTTGATTAATTTAATTTGAAGCAAAATTTTCATGACATTTAAATGTCATCTCTAGTTTTAATCAAATTGGACACCAACATTTTCACAAAAGCCAAAAATTGCACAAAAGCATCATAGATGGCGCTGGCATGCATCTGTAACTGATGCTTATGACGCACATCATGACGTGAATCACACTAGATACTTTTCGTCACATGACTGTTTAGGCATTACTATCAAGTCCATAGAAGCAATGGACTTAATGATAATAACTAAACAGCCACGTGCCAAAAGGTGTTTAGTGTGATCCTAGCCTAATTGTGTTATGACCACATTTCTTATGAAGTTAAGGAACATCTTGTCGTGTTCTCATAGCTTTTCTCTATACATGTACAGTACACGACCAAGGTTCTCATTTAGGGTAGAACAGTTTGGGGGCATGAAGCATATTGCATAATCTGAATGCAGTATTCCGATTGGGCAATCTGAATGCTGCATTTAGATTATGCCATGCTTCATTCCATTTCATGCCCCAAACTGTTCTTACCCTAACAGCGTGGAGCATGGAATAACATGGATGCATATGGCATGGTCTGAAATGCAGCATTCGATTGGTTTCCCGATGGCGGGAATTTCAGATTGCCCAATCGGAATTCTGCATTTCATGCCATGCCTCATGCTATTCCATGCCCCCACGCTGTCCTTATCCTTAGTCTCAAAAATGAATACCATTGCAACCTTCTAATTTTTAATGTAACGTTTCGAACACAACATGTTCTTCATCAGGCAACTACATGTTTTTCTCTAAAAAGGAAAAATATAGAAAAAATACATTCATTACCATATGAAGCAAGACGCAATCTAAACACTATAATTTAGAATCTTAATTAAATAGTCAATTTTATCCATCTGTTCAAAAAACAAAGTATTTTACTCCTTACCCCATTCATTCCTATCGTCACAATAAACATTTCCTTAAGCAACATACCTTGGTTGCTTAAGGAAATATTTATTGTGATGATAGGAATGAATGGGGTAAGGAGTAAAATACTTTGTATTTCGAACGGATGAATAAAATTGACTATAGTGTTTAGATTGTGTTTTGCTTCCAATGGTAATGAATGTATTTTTTCTATATTTTTCCTTTTTGGGGAAAAACATGTAGTTGCCTGATGAAGAACATGTTGTGTTCGAAGCATTGCATTAAAGATGACTTTTACTGGCTGTGAAGTAATTTTGAGATGATTATACCATTAATTACCAGCCATTGAGGATGGAACTTATAAACCTTCTAATTAACCATTAATTAACATGCATTTATTTAAAACCTTATTTTCGCTAGATGGCGCTGTTGGTGTACTTTCATAAATAAAAGGTCAACTGATATATCATCAGGAAAAATAAAACAAATACTGCTGTCTAAAAATGGCAGATGTCAAGTATGACGTCAGTGAAATGTCCCCCAAAGGAATACATTGACCTTGCGTTGCTAGATGGCCTTATTGCCACTCTTATAAGTTCTTACCCGAAAGTGTACGAATGACGTCATCGTGACCTTATTAATAGAACAGCAGAAGTACACGCTAATTATGTATTTTCTTTGGGATCAATACTTTAGTGAAGGCATACACCGAAACATGTACATGTATGTTTAACTAATTATATCCACAATTTTCACTGGACAAAACTGTTGTTAATTTCATCAAGCAATAATCTTAAGTTGGTGCAGCCCTGACTTAATAATGAAGGTTAATCAAATGTTACATGTATTTGTTTACAAAACGTTTAGAAAACCGATTATATTAATCAACTTGCTGTTAAGATAATCAATAAGCATGATGATGCAAATGTAGATAATACGAATTAAACTCTATTTTGGATATTTTTTTAATTGACAAACCACAATGTCCAAAAATAAATACACAATGTCGACAGTTCATTAATACCAGAATTTGGAACCTTACAAAGGAAAAAAAAAACTCATTAGTTTTATTAAGGATAATTACATTCATTTTATCATATTTGAAAAACGACATCAGTAAATATAGCCTTTTCGTACAAGTAATGTACATGTATGTATATAATCATCATTCGTAAGGGAACATCCCTAATCTTTTAGAAAATTTCTCATACAATTACGATTCTTGATACTTAGTGCTTTTCAGAGTATTTTTAAAACTGTATTTAATGAGAAAAAAGGGGGTTTTGATGCTGAGCAATCCATTTGAAAGAAATGGGGGTTGGTTGGATATTAAAACTGAACAATCGATATCAAAATTGTGAACACTTTTGTTGAAATACATGTAGTGACATGGTTGCTAGGCTCCCATTCATACTTTTTTTGTGCAAAAAATGTCGTGAGGGGACGACATTTGACTGGGGGTAATTCGTATGCAGTAATTTCAAACCATATGTCACAACCTTAGTCATAACACGATTAGCAATTTTGGTTCAGCACTCCATATTGCATGGTAAATATGGAAACCAATGATAACTTCATCAAACAGATAAATTCCAGTTTTCCATGTGTTGTGGTAATAACGTTTTGTGAGGAAAAAAATGAAAATGAGGTTATCAATACATGTAGTGATAGCTTTAACAATAGGAACAACAATTGTCGTTGAATGCAATCGTGTTATTAAAATGTTGACTAACACTATCTAATAACGAAACATTTGTGACTGAAAATTTGGGATGACGATATATGATGAACCTGTGGCATTTTGAATGGATTAAGACTAAGTTAACTTATATTTATCCACCACCCGCTACTTCCAATATTGATGCCACACTGTAAATGATGAGACAGTCGCGCCGAATGTAATTAATCATTATTCTGATTGGTCTGGCTGATATAGTACATGGGCACGCAGAAAGGCACTTATTATGTCGAGCATGCAAGGTATAACACCCATTCATATCATAGCACGCCCTTAGTACCAGTTATAAATCTTATCGAAAATGTGACATAAATCTTTTCCGGGTAATTACTTATTTGATGCCTTACTACTTAGGAGGCACAGTGACAAACTGCGACAAGAATAAATGTGCATCTTATTTAATCTTGGTATTAATCTTTGTGCCATAGTACAAAAACCAGGAGGAAAATCTTTTGTATGAATTTGCTTTTTCAAAATATTGCTAGAATGAACCTGTATCACCTTGTGTTTATTCGATAATAACGATCTAACACAAAGCTTAGGTTGCAAGGTGATCATAAATAAAATTACAGACAATCAATGCATACTTTTGAACATATTTTTGTTTTTGGAAACTACAGTGTATGAAACTAAAAACAGAATGAATTGCCAACCAGGGAACAGGACTTGATTTGTAAAATCTTGAAAACTTTCCATTTACAATGTAATTACAATATATTCCCACAGAAATGAAATCTGTGACTTTTTCAATTTTTAAAACAGTTCTCCATGACCATCATGAGTGATGATATTTTAAATAGACAAAAAATATATTTTTAAATTTAAAATCGTGTGAAAAGTGATGCCAAAATTTATATTTAAACTTATGCCAGTATTCATGCAGTATGTGTTAAAAGGGGATTACCCTATTTCTGTTAATTTTACATAGCTTGACTTTTGTGATAACTAATAACTGAATATATGAAATTAAATGTAATTTGTATATCTCAAATTGTTCCGACTTTTACAAAATGAATTACTTTTCCCTAAATATTCCAGGTCTTTGAGAACCCTGAATAACATACATAAACTTGCATTCAACATGGAAGGACATCTGTAGTTGAGGTGTATAGAAAATAAATCCAGTCTTATCTATGCAGCTAGTACATGTATCCCTTCTCCTTTAAGGTTGACCTATAAGAATACGTTTTATCTAATATGAATAAATTTAGACACTTTTCGGGTTGGCTTTGCAATATTGCTACTGCGAGGGATGTTTTGTATATATCGTGCTTTTGTATAGGTAACGCCCCGTGAAAGCTTTTTTGCATGTGTAATATATTCTCACTCGGGTTGCCACTTTTTTTTTGTCTCCCTTTATGTATATCCTTTCATTATTTTTGGAGAAAGGCCAGAAAACGACTTAAAATCAAAGTCTAGGTAATGGAGAGCTATGTCGAGACACCACGGGTTTTTTTCTCGTGGTTACACTGCGTGCAAGGACATCCTATTTCAATTATTGCACGATGAATTATGAAGTAGAAGTAATCCAAGTGAATTAAATATATACACGGCAAAGCAACGGAGGGTACATTATAGGGCAGAGATCGACAGGGACAAAAATGGCAAATAATTGTAGGGCAGAACCTTTGAACGTTACAATGTGACAACACGATGGTTCACTGAAGTGCTTACATGTACGTCAAAGACACGTGGATTTATAGGATTCAGCTCCCTCTGGTGATGTATGGACGTTTAGCATGGCATGGCATTACCAATGTGGTCACGCCCTTTAAATCCTGAAGCGACGGGTATTCCTCTATTAAAAATTGTTTTAATAGAGGAATTGAGCAGGTTTCCCGTAATGGTGACGACATTGGCAGCACTGTTTTTTTTTGCCAATGCGCATGTGTGGGAACCATGCGCGTTGATGGGTTTGTGGTTGAGGGTAGACGAATAATTTCTTTAGTTTAACGTGATACTACAACTTTTTTGAGGAGCATAAAGGCTGATTCACGCTAGACCGTGTCGGGACCGGGGCGGAGCACGGCCGGGATCTCCCCTAGGCGTCCAGGCCGG
>JAQGCC010005304.1:0-11730 GCA_034698905.1 Xestoiulus laeticollis
ACTAGGTCATGTGACCAGTTTAACTGAGTTCTGCAGTGTGAATTAACACGCAAAAGTTTTCTTGATCCCCATCAGTTCTACATCAACGTTGGTGTGAATCAGGTGTATGACTTTGTGCAGCCAATAGAACTACATCACTCGCTATATATACTGACCAATAGTTTTCAGGATGCAAGACAGCACATAGCTCTGACAGACATACAATTCTAAACAAATCATGCTAGAACTAAAAACTGTGATTGTTCTAACATATACAGTAGTTCACCAAACACTGGTTTGGGAATTCAAAAGTTTGGGGAGTCAAAAGTAACTTAACTATTACACTACAGGTGTACACTTGTATAACATTCCGTGCAAGTTATATAACGTGCAAATGTATAGTTTCCAAATTAAGTTTTTTTTTTTTAAAAACCGCGCCCTTGCTTGTAGAAGCCAGTCTATCATGCAAGCTGTATCGTTTTCTCTCGACAGGCGTAGTTCACCCTCCACCCACAGAGGCCACCCCTTGAACTTCGCGTCAGCAATGGTTAATTGTTGATTGATGAGGGTTCCAAAACATGGCCAAGGCCGGGATTGCAGATCGACCCATCAAGTTGCTGTTTAAACATTGGTTCTCAGCATAGGACGCTGTTAAGGGATTCCTGTTTTTTTTTTTTCTTCTATCTGGTAACAAAGTTGACCTTTCTCATTGGAGGTCGATAGGCCTAGAGTGTTCCGCAATCGGAATTTAAGCCTCGCTGAATGAACACGAGCGTGTTGACTGATCGTTTACCGAATCAATCATGATTTCGGTCGATTATGCCAGTGTTTGTTTTGGCAGCATCTTCACAGCCAAAAAAGCACAGCTGAAGACGCGGAGCAGTCATGACAGTTGCCCCATCTGACGCCAGGGTTTTTGTTTTAAAAAAAACTCAATTGCATCCTTTGAGAGGAATAATTATACTCTGTACTACTGTTTCACCACACTGTTCTATACATGCAGTGCCCCACACCCTTCACTGTTGCTGTTTTGTCTACCACTCTACTACCACATTGCAGTGTCACGTGTACCACATCAACACTATTCACTGTCTTCAGTTGCTGCTTGAAAGACCAATCAACAACCGCATCCATACTCTTATACAGTGCTACACAGTACCACACTCCATATCACTTCCACTCTCTTACAGTGCTATACAGTACCACACTCCATATCACTTCCACTCTCTTACAGTTATACACAGTATCACAATCCATATCACTTCCACTCTCTTACAGTGCTACACAGTACCACACTCCATATCACTTTCACTATCTTATAGTGCCTCACAGTACCACACTCCATATCACTTCCACTCCCTTACAGTTATACACAGTACCACAATCCATATCACTTCCATTATCTTACAGAGCTTCACAGTACAACACTCCATATCACTTCCACTCTCTTACAGTGATACACAGTACCCCACTCCATTTCACTTTCACTCTCTTACAGTGCTATACACAGTACCACACTCCATATCACTTTCACTCTCTTATAGTGCCACACAGTACCACACTCCATATCACTTCCACTCTCTTACAGAGTTGCTGTTTCAAAGACCACACACTACACCAAATTGAACTGTACCACATCCACACTAAATTCAATGCATTACCCCGCAATCAGCATATAACATGTCATGTGGCAGGGAACAAAGTACCAGATTTTTAAAGGATGAGTACGGTCTATGCACTCTAAGGCAAGATGCCCACCAAAATGGTATGTGCACGAGTGGGTACCTTGCCTTACAATAGTTGCTGTATCAAAGACCAGTCCAATACCATACAGCACTGTACAGCTGGACCACATCCACATTCTTACAGAGACATTGTTTAAGACACCACTCCATGCAGCAACACACGTGTACATCTACACCCTTAATTGTAGCTGCTTCAAGGACCACTCCATCAACTCACTGCTGAGTCATATTCTGTTTCAAAGATCACTACCTTATCATCAAGCACTTTGCAGCCAATGTACTGAAAATAACACTGTCTGTTGCTACGCCATCTGATGGCACACATTCCGCAAATAGTGTGTTCCTTATGTGTTCCTTGAAATAAACCCTCTTCCATCATGTGTACAAATTTCACAATGCCTTTTCCAAAGTTGTGTTCCAAAATCTGTATCGGGCCATCACACGAGGCTCAAGGAAGCATGACGCTTGTCCGCAGCAATCTCGATACACCTTACGGAAGCGCATGAAAGACAACAAGCGTCATCGCAGATTTGCGACACAAAGCAAACGCGGCTTTTCCGAGAGATTTCTATAGCTTGAGGGGGTGGAGATCCCCCCTCCCGAGATCTTCCATAGATTCCCACTGTTCTTACATTATTAAGGGCCTTTCTTCAGCATGATAGTTGACAGGCAAAGACTTCGTGCAGGCACAAAGCCCATTATTGATCTAAATCGTGAGAAACTTTTTAGAGTAGAAAAGATGATATTGTCGTTCGTACGGGGGTGCTGGGGGGTTATGGGGGTAGATCCCCCCACCACGCTTCGCATCCCGTAGACCCCGGTAGACAGCGTTAAAAACCCGTGACGTGAAAGGAGTTGCGAAGAAGGGCTTTTTTATGACTCGTATAATGAAATATAATCACGGCATCAGGAATGATGGGAATAAAGCACCCACTTGTCATGCTGCTGATGCAGTCTGCAATGCAATCTCCTTCGACATTTTCAACATTTTTTTCCCCTTCTAGCGGCAAATTCGGTGATTTTTCTATTGTCGAAGTGTTGTGTGCCGAGCTCTCCTTAAATTCGATAGTAAAGTAGTCATACAAAACCGTAACATCGCATGGCACCACACTGATTTTGTGGCACTGGACATTAGGAGTAGACGGCGTTGTAATTTCATCGGCCGGCACCGCATTTCGGTTTGAGGGTGCCGCAATTTCAATCGCCGGTACCGCATTTCTTCTCGGCGGTGCAACAATATGGGAATAAAGCACCCACTTGTCATGCTGCTGATGCAGTCTGCAATGCAATCTCCTTCGACATTTTCAACATTTTTTTCCCCTTCTAGCGGCAAATTCGGTGATTTTTCTATTGTCGAAGTGTTGTGTGCCGAGCTCTCCTTAAATTCGATAGTAAAGTAGTCATACAAAACCGTAACATCGCATGGCACCACACTGATTTTGTGGCACTGGACATTAGGAGTAGACGGCGTTGTAATTTCATCGGCCGGCACCGCATTTCGGTTTGAGGGTGCCGCAATTTCAATCGCCGGTACCGCATTTCTTCTCGGCGGTGCAACAATATGGTGGATTGGCAAAACATTTTAGGTCGGCGGCACCGCTATCCGGTAGTCGACACCAAATTTGCCCTCGAAGATGTCCAGTTTGCTTGGACGATGTTGCATTCTGGCTAGAAAAAAGCAACACTTTCGGTTAAATTGCGCCGCATTGTTACTTGCAGGTGCCACATTCCGGCTAGGAGCTGTAATTCTGCTCGAAGGTGCCGCATTCCGGCAAGGAGGGTTGCGGTAATTCTGCTAGAAGGTGCAGCATTTCGACTAGGTGAAAGGAAATCCTGCTCGGAGGCGCCGCATTCCGGCTAGGTGCAGTGGCAATTCTGCTCGGAGGTGCCGCATTCCGACTAGGTGAAGGAGCACCGCATTCTGACTAAATGGAGTTGCAATTCTGCTCGGAGGTGCCGCATTCTGACTAGGCGGAGTGGCAATTCTGCTCAGTGCCACATTTCGGGTAGGCGGAGTGGCAATTCTGCTCAGTGCCGCATTCCGGGTAGGCAGAGTGGCAATTCTGCTCGGTGCCGCATTCCGGATAGGTTGAGTGGCAATTCTGCTCGGAGGTGCCGCATTCTGACTAGGCGGAGTGGCAATTCTACTCGGTGCCGCATTCCGTGTAGGCAGAGTGGCAATTCTGCTCGGTGCCGCATTCCGGGTAGGCAGAGTGGCAATTCTGCTCGGTGCCGCATTCCGGGTAGGCAGAGTGGCAATTCTGCTCTGTGCTGCATCCCAGCAAGGAGAAGCGGCAATACTGCTAGAATGTGCTGCTGCAGCATTCCGACTAGGTGGAGCGCCAATTCTGCAAGGAGGCGCCACATTTCCGACTAGGTGTAGGGCAATTCTGCTCGGAAGTGCCGCATTCCAACTAGGCGGAGTGGCAATTCTGTTCGATGCCGCATTCCGATTAGGCGGAGTGGCAATTCTGCTCGGTACCGCATTCCGGCTAGGCGGATGGGTAATTCTGCTCGGTGCCGCATTCCGGCAAGGAGAAGCGGCAATTTTGCTAGAATGTGCAGCATTCCGACTAGGTGGAGCGCCAATTCTGCACGCAGACGACGCATTTCGACTAGGTGGAGGGCAATTCTGCTCGGAGGTGCCGCATTCCAACTAGGCAGAGTGGCAATTCTGCTCGGTGCCGCATCCCAGCAAGGATAAGCGGCAATACTGCTAGAATGCGCAGCATTCCGACTAGATGGAGGGCAATTCTGCTCGGAAGCGCCGCATTCTGCTCAAGTCACCTCACATTGGATAGACACTGCTGATTTTCAACCTGACAGAGCTTCCTGATTTCCCATGGTCCAAAAGACCAGCTCTTCATCTAGGAATGACACTGCTTGAGAAATTTTTGATAAGAATTATACCTTGGTGGTATAAATCCACCCATTTCGGATGATCATCAGGCGAGCTTGGTTAAAACGAGAATAAGGTTAAAGGATTAAACCATCGTGTCCACGAATCGATTTATTAAGTTGGCTGATGGGTAAAAAAAATCTCAAGTAGACTTCAAAGGATTGAAAGCTCCTCGTTTACCTTCTACTTCTGCCAATGCCCATAGACGCCATCCTTCGATCAAGTATGCGCAGCATGCTCCTAATCCCATCCAAAGCTTTTTGTAGCCACAGCGATATATCAAAACTCGAAGAAAAGATTAATTAACAAAGTACAAGGCGCTGGTAAAATCCAGAGATGGAAAGTTCAGCACCGAAAAGCCTGCTTTAATTAAACCCAAAAGCTGCCGGATTGTTGGATTTTCTTATTATGAGGTTCATTAATGCGCTTATTGCAACAAATTTTAGAAATAAATATTCTCCGATGAGCTTACACAGAGAAAGCGGCCTAAGCCGCTTACGCGTGCGCACCGAGCAAAACGCCGCGTACTAAAATCCAACGGCGCAGTTCTAATTATGCCAAAATATGCAGTAAATACTCGAGAGAATTGAGGTAGAAACGTATGCGCAGAAAAAAAGGAGAGCTTTTTTTAAAAATCAGTTTCTTTTTTTTTGCAAAATGGGATATTAAGTTAATTCCGAACATACATGATTATAGTCAGCACAAGAAGCTGGGAAAACTGAATGGCTAACTTTTACTTCATAGATGTTCAATAGAATTGAACACGAATTTGTGTTGAGAATTAACGCATATAGACTCTGATTTAATAAAATGTGATTTCAGAGAAAGAAATGATACTTTCATTCCATTTTACACAGAATCATGTATTCCAGCACCAGAAGAATCGCCCATAGTCCAGCAATTCGACATGGCTTCAGTTTTTCAACATTGATATGCAATACGAGCAAACGCATTTTCCAAGCAACAAATGATGCCAAAATGCAATTTTGCTCGGGATCGTCCTGAAACTTTGTAGATCGTTCAGAAAGGCCATCCATTGCCTAACTCTCACCGGAAATGAGTTCCACATCGCTTCTGCTCGAGGTTCCTCATCGTTTGCCCTAATCTTCCATGAGGCGGAATAGTGGAACAATGGCAAAAGAGATGTCGCAATTTACCTTGCATTACAAATTTCCACTTGCCATATCGACTATGAGCCTTAATTCCGCCATTAATTTCTCTTTCACAAAATTATAACGGGACAATGCAAGCAGCACCGAAGAAAGGAGCGCCTTTGCAGATTAAACGAATTTATCACGGAATTGGAAGAGAGAGCGGAGAGACGAAAATCCGCGTCGCGTATATATTTTCAAAACAAATCAATAAATGTAACGCTAAATATACGAGATGTTTCCTTTCTTGTTACGAAAGAGGACACAAAAAAATAACCGATATTTTCGTCGTCCCCAGGCGCCTGCCAGAGGGCGCTCGAAACCTCTAAGGTTCCTAGAGTTTTTTCAACCAAAGTTAACACGACCAGGAATGCATTAACTAAGATAGATGCATAATTTAGCTTCTCCCTACATAGTAGTCTGATTATTCGTTCGTCTGGAAACATGCACTGTATACATTAAATATTGCTGTTTATTTAATTTAATAATAAACACGAATTTATTTCAGAATGGTGCTTGAAACGCCTTATAGCTTGTGAGAGCCCTCTTAAGCAAATTCTGTCAGTATATTTCAGAAAAAAGAGTTGAGTGCCATGGTTACAGTACGTTTAACTAAAAAATATGATTAGCAAAACAAAACATAATAAACGATTCGTCAACATCGAAACAAGTATATTGTAAAATACATGTACTTGCAGTCCGAATGTATACTGAAAACACTGTCAATTAGACAAGTCGGATACGAGTGTTTGCATGCAGGAATGGCATTGTTTCCATGCAAAAACGAGTAAAATTCTGTAGGAAAAACAATGTCTGCAGGAACGACAATGTCTTCAGAAATAACTATCTGAAGGAGTGACCATATGTCTTCCAGAAACAACGATGTTTGCAGGAGTGACTATGTGTTCCAGAACGATAATGTCTACATCAGCGACAATGTCTCCAGAAACGACAATGTATGTAGGAATGACTATGTCTTCCAGAAACGACAATAATGTCTGCAAGAGTGACTATGTCTTCCAGAAACGATAATGTCTGCAGGAGTGACTACGTCTTCCAGAAACGACAATGTCTGCAGGAGTGACGGTCTTCCAGAAACGACAATGTCTGCAGGAGTGACTATGTCTTCCAGAAACGACAATGTCTGCAGGAGTGACTATGTCTTCCAGTTGTGTCACGTGCAATTAGACGGTGGATGGAAGTGAGGGAAGCATTCCTCGAAGAGCTCCGACGATGACAGGGTCAAGCTAGCTTGCGTTTTAACGCATCGATTTTCTATCTAGTTTTAATGCGCGGGCCAAGTCGTCATTAGAAACGGAATTAAATTAGGGAAGAAATCAATGGGGCGAAGCGGCGGGCTTTCGATACATATTAATGGGCCATCGAAGGCCAAGTCTGTCTTTCATTACTTTTCGCCAGCAAAGCTTAATTCCCGCAGCAGCAGAAAGAAGGAGAGCAAGCGCTTATAAATGAATAGTGCTGAAAAAGACCACAGAATAACTTAGCATACGCACGAGAATGCTTCACATGCAATGTCGTCAAAAATCTGAAATTATATCCGAGTTGCTTAACCTGATTTAATACCTTAATTAGATTCAGACCTAAATGACTTTGCATTTACGGAGGTTTTCAGAAGATGACAACAAAAAGAAGAGTTGGCACTGCACAGACAGGAAGTCCATGATGGCATAAGCTGCTGTGATGGCATGCATGCATCTGCTTGACTATCACACGTTTCATGAATCAAAAATGACGTCACTCACCTTGGACGACCAATGCAATGGCAATCTCCACAGTGCCAAATCCAGTGATCACCTTGCAGACATAGGTGCCGCACTCCTCTTTGGTGACATTGAAGATGGTGAGTACGCCTTTCCGGTTGGTCTTGTACTGGTTGAGCACATTGTGTACATCCAGTCCATCCTTGTACCACTCCACCAACGAATCTGGACCTATCTCCACCTGACACGGAAGTGACGTGTTGCGCCCCACAATGGCCTTTGCCGTGGACTTGGCGTCGCCCTTCACACGAGGAATTCCTACAAGAAAAAAATTTTTTATATTAAATTCTTATACTTTCCATTTGTATGCTTCCTATAAAAGAAACCATGTAATCTTCCTGGAGAGATATAGGCTACTATATACTTTTATTTCAACCTCCTGTTTGAAGGAATCAACAAAGATGTTGGAAGAAACACCTTCCATTCTTGCATAAGTGTTTTGGGAGGTCTTATATTGACATCTTGTGAAATACTTGTCAAATTTCATTCGACTATTTCCATATCTTTGAAAGTATTCCTGGTGAACTTTTGCATGCTTTCCCAAAAGCAGACATTTGACAAGTTTTGATTTGACAGATTTCTGAGTTGTCACTGTTTCTTACAAGGTTGCAAGTTGTTCAATACAAGTTTGCATTTATCACATTGATAGGTATATAGTTAGATCGATATTTTGTACATTTTCGGACTGTAGATTTTCAGTTCAGGTCTCATATTATATAATGATAATTATGTGTTCCCTTTCGCAATATCAAGTTATGGTTTGCATATCGAATTAACTTTTTGTTGTTTTTTGTAATATCAGATATAACGAGTGGTATTACCTGTCACAATACCAGTTTATGGTTTTGTTGTTTATGGTTGGCACAATGGCAGGTTAATAACTTGCGTCTAGCTCAACATCATGCATATTTGCCCCTTCAACATGTCTCAAGTTCTTTTGCATATTTTCAATTACACAAGAAGCTTCCGAAATTTTAAAATCAAGGATGGACCAGAATTTTCACCGAATTTGTTCTGCTGGTAATTTAAAATACCTCGGACATGTCAAAAACATACCATCGCCGTGTCCTCACGTGCTTCTCTCTCCGAATCCACTGTTAAAATTTACTAATGAAATTCTACGAGGGCTATAGGATGTCACACCTGACCTCGATGTCACGAAATTTACGACGATGGAAACTTAAAATAGAGAAGAAAAAAAAAAACAACAAGTCTTGTCTCTCATGTTCGACCCCCACCCTTCGTAGTTCGTTTCCATGTAAACAACTGGCAGGTATTTCGAGCGAGACAGCTTTTCGAGAAATAATTAATCTAGCCACCTTTTGCGAGTACCTCAAGAAACATAACTTGTGGTATAAGGACAGGTCGCCATCGGGGTTTTAAAAAAACTTTTTTTCTTTTCTTCTTAAAAAAGCGATTTTGATCATTTAGTAGAAAATGTCCCAGGATATACAGCAGGTGCACACAGTGCCACTTTTTTTTTGTGCACGAAATGCATCTTTGAAAACTAGTAGATGGTGCCTGAAGAAATGTCCAGAAATTTTAAGAAACTGCTGGAAAAAAAAGTCGTTCCAAAATGTGCTTGGGTATTCCCACATACAACTTCCAAAAACTTAAAAGAAAAGTCATAAGCTGTATGGTGTTCAGGTCATCTACACATTGTAGATTGTCCTCACTATAAGTTGCTCAAGGCACTGGACAATGTCTTGGAACATGTTCTATCTACTGAGACTGCTGTTGCCCTCAAACACAATGGACAATGTCTTGCAGTGCATGTTCTGGAAATATTTTTAGGACATGGCCAAGCCTTGTCTCTCAAACAATAAGAAAAGTTTAAGGTACACATGAAATATTTCTCACTACATAGGAGCGCAGTTTCAAGCACTATCCATTAATTGTCTTATAGGACATGTGCTATGTCGTCTGCTGCATGCACTCAAACACAATAGGCAATGTCTTGCAGGGCATGGTCCTTATTTTATGCAGTTCCTAAGCATATATATACTGATATATTCTATAGGATATGGATGATGGTCAACGAAGTTTAAGGAAGACGCAAGATTCCTCACTACAGCTGTTCCAAACACCGTTCATTGTCTTAGGACATGCCCTTATATTATGCAGCTCCCAAACATGTCCGATGCACACTGAACATACATGTATGTTGAATGGATGATGACCAAGTTTAAGGAAGGCAGCACAAATAGCATAGATGTTCCAAGCATTCTACACTATCTTAGGACATGCTATTTATTTTGTGCAGCTCCCAAACAAACTGGACGTATTCTTAGGACAGACGATGGCCTGCAACTTAATGTCGCTCCCAAACATAATGGGCAGTTATTATTCATCCGGTGCTTAGGTAAGTCTATACTGGCAGGTGGCGCTGACCTCGCAGGTGTGGGTGCCTGCAACCGCGCTATGGGCCATTGGACGTGCTCGCATTCCAGAATTTCGTTTCAAGGTGTTTTAATAAATATTAGGTGGCGGGGTCCTGATCGAAGAGCAGATTCGGGCCGAACATGGGACATGTTTTTCACCCCCTGGAGCAGCTCCAGATGCCCCGCGTTGATATGCCAAATGGCGATGTCGTGTCGCACACTTTTATGGTCATTTCGGGGGAGAGGGACGAGGGGTCAAGGGGGCGCCACGTTCCCCCCAAAAGTGTCGAAATGCAACACGTCCGCCCCCCTTCCCACGCTTATACCGGGCCTATAAATAAGGCCATAAACGCTGGCGAGATAAGATCAAGCAGTTTTGACCACGAGCCGGCTTTTTCCAGCACCTTTCAGGTGCTGTGACCTCTGACCCGATTCCCTCAAAATGAACTCGTTTGCCAGTTTACTTCTTACCCTTGCAAGTGAGCCGCGGTAAAAATTCAGGGTAATTTCCAAAAATGAAATTCCCAACACTATAACTTTCATATACCGAAAACATTTTTACATGTACATGTAGCAGCAATTTGGAAAGGAAAAATACCACTGACACTAATAAAACAGATTTTTCTAAAAAAAAATTTATGATTATTCTATGAATTGTTAAGATTTAATGAAACATGGTGTAAATGAGCAACTTGCATTGTAAACAAGTTCACTGGCCAGCACCATCACATAAAATTTAATCGTCGAATAAGTCGTCGGTCCATTAAGTTAACCGGTCCATGCCTCCACCAGGACAATGTCCTTTTAAGGGCTCGTTAAGCCACTAAACCGGAATGCAGCACGTCCTGTAAATCTACAGTATAAAATGCATCTTGTTCCATGTTAAAAATGCCACACATCCACATGTCCCACCGGACGCCAGCTGGTGGCTTTAAGGAATGCATTTTGTTATTCGATCGTTATAATAGTTGCTATAAACATGTGAAACACCGAGGCCATCGCAAGCAACTCGACTTCTGAGATTTACGAGCTGCGAAACGGCTAATGGACCCCACCCAGCACTGTTCCATGGCGACCGGAAGTGGGTCAAACAGCTTGGGTCCTGGTCAGGTCAAGTAATGACGCCATTTTGTCCTTGCTAATTCGTTCTGTTGCTGAGGCCATTTTCGTAGGCCTGCCTTCCGGTCAACGACCATAATCCGGCTTAATGTCCCCGCTTTTATGGCCCATAACAGGCTGTGGTTTGTGCGGTTGGCCCTAACTTGACAGCTCGATATTTACCCTACAAACAAACGCTTTCCATCCACTTCTTCTCCTCGTTCATAGGGTCAAAACCGCGAAGCTAAAAGCCTGACCACTAAAGTACAAGAAATGCAGTTGATGAAAGCACAATGTGCGTAAAAAACACAGAAAACGACAATAATGATGAGAAATAAATAACAAACTAAAGAAGTCTCTTTGGAGAAAAAACGAACACTATACATTTCCACTTTCTGTCTTCACATGAACTTCGAAACGATACATATTTGAAAAATAACAAGTTATATATACAGAGGCCATATTTTCAACCTCACACAACCAAAATTGGTAACGCACTCCCGTCTCCTGATTGGATCTCCTCGATCACCTGATCGAATCCAACCAATCAGGGGACAGGAGTGCGTTGCAAATTTTGGTTGTGTGAGTTTGAAAATGTGGTCCCTGTAAATAGAACACTTGATTCACACCAACGTTGATGTAGATCAACTGATGTGGATCAAGAAAACTTTTGCGTGTTAATTCACACCGCAGAAC
>JAQGCC010005305.1:0-11729 GCA_034698905.1 Xestoiulus laeticollis
CGCAGGTATGTCTTTAGGCATCATTCTAGAATGAATCGATGTCCGATTCTCCGATAGCACTATGTTTTCACCCTAAGGCTAATAACATGTTGAGGACTCGGCCTCATGGAGTACTCACTCACAAGGAGTCTCATAATGAGTTCTGAAAAGTCTGGAAGGAAAAAAACACGTTGGTTTCATCGGGCTCGTACAACGTAGAAGCCTTGATATGAAGCACCGCGATTCATTCTCGGAGTCGTGATATGCAGTGTTTTGATTGGCCGGTCGTTGAAAAGCAGACGAATTTATGCCGTAATTAACGGAAGAGCCTGAAAAGACCAATGTCTGTGAATAACGTCAGTCTAAAAAGAGCTTTCCTGAAAGACCCTTGTGAATACAAAAAAGAAAAATGCGGCCCGACCAATAGAAACACTCCATTTGACGACACGAGTCGCCAATCACACTCAAAACTGATTGCGGTGTTGAGGAACGCTCGGTTAATGCGAAATGAGGCCCGGAAATAAACTGATGCAAGGATGTCTCTATGTTTGGTTTGAAGCCTCGTTCATGACCGAAACCGAGTCCTCCTTTTGATTCCGGTTGACTTTTGGTGGATAATTACCCGTAGACTAAGAAGTGTCTTACGTCTAAAAAAACTAATCTTAACCGTAGGCTAACTTCCGTAAGACAATAAGATGTTTTCCTTCGCAAAAGATGTTAGACAAACACTTAAAACTGCAATTTCCGAAAAAAAAAGAGACTAATGCGGGCTTGCTAGCGATCTGGAAAGTCAGGAAAAGTCATGGACATGAATAGCGGTAAGGGAAAAGGGCACATTTCTGTGATTTCACAGGGAAATTAGATCTAAACGAAACAAAGATTCGTAATAGTTAAGAAGCGGCAATATATGAGTGCCAAGACGTTGACCCTTGTGTTGAAGGGCCTCAAGCTACGGTTTGCACTTTCGGCTAGTTTAGACTGCAACTGATCGCGGTTGCTCGTCGTCCGCAGAGGTGTTCTCACACATTTCTACAGCAAAAGTGGTTTAACATGAAAATGTCGCCCTGAGGCAAAAAATGCATAGGTCCATGTGGTGCAAGCAATCTCGAAAGTATTTATTTTGAGCGAAACAACTCGAAAACATAGGCAGAAGTGAACGAAGAGCATTCTATACATGTAAGAATTACAGCCGTACTTCTGATGAATAAAGATTCATTGGTTCCACTAATGCTAGTTTTTCTCGAGCTGATTACGAACCCAAATAATAGAAAGATCGAGCGGAGTTCCGCACAACTACATGCTATCGACAACACTGTTGTATTGTACTGTGCATGCGCAGTAAGAAACGCAATCCTGAGAGTCGGAAACGTGCATGACAAGAAGTCGCGCTTATCGTGCATAAAATCGAGTAGCCTGACAAACATTAGCAGACGATTATGTTATAAAAAAATGGCTGTAGATTTTAAAATGCTCTGGTGTTGTGGCACCATACCTGAGGCGCTTCTACTATCAGATGTGCCATTTTAAACGCCATTTACAAATGTTTCAGAGTGTTGGCTCTATACGTAAAGCGCTTTTGCCAAAAGACGCGCCACCAAAGATGTGGTGTTGACTAGCCGCCTCAAACTCAATACAGGCTACCGTCCTTCTGCGAAATCGTAAAAAGGTAGATGGGTTTAGGGTTGGTGAGGAACAATGTGATTGCTGTAGAACCCATGTGAGTCGTCATGTTGAGCTACGGAGAAAGCCGACACCTCTGCAGAGAACACCGAATTGCTCAGTTCCAGTTTGATCCGTGCCTGCTCGATTCTCGGCAGCTTCTTCGTCATCCTAGCCATGCTTAGAAAGAACATGTCCATCTCGTCCAAATCCTGGAAAAGCCGAGGCCTTGCTGCTGCCGCAGATACGGCATTCTCTTCGCATCTGCGTTTTTTGAAATCAGAGTTTTCGTTTAAAATCTGAACCAATTGGTGGGCTGGTATCACTCTTTTCTTCTTCTGCGATGTTTTGATCCGTTTCTTCCCATCGGCCCTCGTATCCACAGAAGCTTCGAGCTCTTCCACCGAACCATGGGCCCCAATGCTGCTAGTGCTTTGAGCACCTTCTTCGTGGGCCTCGTCAACATCTTCTTCCTGTGTTTCTTGCGACGTAGTCTTTTCCACGTCGGACATTCTTGCCAGGATATCTTCTTCGTGAGTCGACATGTTGAACGACAGGGAATCCATGAAATTGCTGTGTGTCCTACGATGCAAGAAATAAAGCCAAAAAGTTAAGACGGTAGCCCCTTTAAAATCAAAAACTAACAAGATTCTGGGGCATTACTTTCTGGATTCTATGTACGGCAGAAGAAACTCCATTTCCTTTTCGTATTTCCATAAGGCTTTCTTCTTGAAGAGCGTGTCGATTTTCTTCTCTTCCCGATGTCTGTTTCTCGCGTTGCAGAAACATCTTCTTAGCCTTTCCCAGCATTCCTTGGCATTGGCAGCTGAAAAATAATTAAAGATATGGGTTATAGCGGAATAGAATTTGGGTACTGTACGACAAATCGTAAAAGAAGCTTGATATGCCATCTGTAAGAATTAATCCAAGGGCGTATAACGAACGGTTCAGTCGATTCCTTTGCTACCCGAGAATTCGAACAAGGCATCTTACAACGTCACGTCATCGACAGCACTGCCTGGTGTCGTACTTGCACATGCGCCGCAGGAAATACAATCCCGCAAGCCGGAAATTTGCACGTCAAGCAGACGCGCTTATCATGCGTCAAAACGACTCGCCTGTACAAACGTTTGCAGACGATTCCGCCGAAAGATAGCGGAAAAATCTAAAATGTGGTGACTAGAGTTACGACGCTTCTACTACATGACACCATTTTGAACTTAAATGCCATTTACAAATGCGCCCGAGCGGTGGTGCTTTTGCCAAAACATGTGGCGTCAACAACGAATCGATGACTAGCTGCTCAAAATTTCAACAAGTTTCACTCAAATTCTGGAACGGCTATTTATAACGAATGGCAATTCGACGTCTTAGGGGTCAGTGGCGAAGAGCATTTAAGTTGCGTCGAAAGATTCCCATATAACATTCAAGCGTTCGTTCAAGGAGTACTCAAAATACCGCGAAAGCAGCTTTAGTGCGGATACACTCGCCTGCATTAGCAAAAAGCGAAACATGAAATACAGGCCGCTCGTAATACAGAGTTCGTACAGGTCCTTCAAAGTCCTTACTTTGACTTTGATAAATTTTAAGGCCTTGAAAAGTCCTCACTTTTTTTAAATCGGTCATTGCTTGAAAAGTCCTCACTTTTTTTTAAATCGGTCATTGCTTGAAAAGTCCTTACTTTTTTTTAAATCGGTCAGTGCTTGAAAAGTCCTTACTTTTGGAAATTCTTATGATCAGATACAAGAGAGGGTGAGGGTGGGCAAAATTCCCAGAGCAAGGGATTTCAAGGGTCTTAACCAGCAATAGGCCTATATTTTAACGTATTTTCTCCTGATTTTAAGTGTTTTTATTATACTTTTCCCCCCATTTTTCTCTTAGATTTGCCCAGTATTTCTCAGTTTTCATTGGTAAAGCACGAGAATAACAGAAAAATTGGGAAAAAACGCTTCAAATTCGGTGAAAATTACTCAAATTAAGCAAGGAGAAAATATGCGAAAATTATATTAGAATTTATGACAATAATTTTTGGTGTCCTTAAATTTTTTTTACAGTACCCCTTGAAAAGTCCTTATTTTTTTGACGTGAAAACCAGTACGAACCCTTGTTATAACGAACGTGCTCTTGGCGTTCGTTATATCGAGAGCCTCGACCAGTGTTGTTTATTACCTGGTATGTCCAGTTCCTTGCCGATTTCCTCCCAAGCCGTTTGCCTGACATGCTGATCGCGATAGTTGGACAATCGAGGGTTGTAGATAACTTCTCGTTCTCTCACTTTCTCAATCAATAAATCCTCCATTTTCACGTGACCTACTGTGACCTACTAACGCTCCTACTGTGAAAGACGTGATGTCACAAAATAACATGTAGAGAAAGTAACGACGGAAAACAAAATGGTGAGGCTCACTGAGGAGCATGACGTGACAACAGCGAGCCTGGTGATGACATGGCACTTCTTCGGTGCCTTGCCTTGAGCATGCGCAACAGTATCACGTGAGCTCACGTGACGTGATGGCAGCTTGGAAAGGCGCTGGTTTCGGTTTGCCTTTGGCTGCGGATAAACTCGTTAAAACTTAATACAGAATTCTCGCTTAATTCAGTTAACACCCTGCAATGGAAAAAAAAAAAAAAATGAGTCAGGATCTCACCTGCATATTATCCCAGTGAGTCATGTTTTTTATAAACTTATTAGTTAAAAAGCCACTGATTTAACATTAGGGTTACTCAAGTTCATCATCGTAACACATGTACATGTATTTCGTAATCGGGCTAAAAACATATCACGTGCGTTCTAAAAATTGATTTGTAGTTCTATAAATCTAACACGTGCGTTCTAAAAGCCGATTTTTAGTTCTAAAAATTAATCGTGTGCCTTCTAAAAACTGATTTTTAGTTCTAAAAATCTATCACGTGCGTTCTAAAAATCTAACACGTGCGTTCTAAAAACTAATCTTTAGTTCTAAAAATCTATCACGTGCGTTCTAAAAACTAATTTTTAGTTTAAAAATCTATCACGTGCGTTCTAAAAATTATTTCAGAAAGCACGTGACTATGTGCACGAGCCTGTTTAAGAAATACAATACGAAATCTTAGATGCACGATGATGAACTATCCCTATTAATTTGTTCATCAATAGCCATGAAATTGTAAAACTTGTCAATTTTTTTTTTCTGTTTGATCTACATGTACATTTGTTTTCCTGAAATATGGTTCTGTTTACCAGCTGTTGTAAAAATGAATACACTGCTCTTCCTGCCTCGTTTTGTTTTTACGTGTTTTTAGACATCTGTTGCGGTGGTATAAATGCAATCTGCTCTCGATATAACGAACAGAGTGGATTATCCCGTCCAAAATGGCTATCATGTACATGTATTAGCCTTTCAATGTAACGAACAGTGACTGGTCCCTGCCAAAATACCTATACAGTACGTGCCGTGTATTAACCTCTCTGTATAACGAACGCTGTACATACATGTATTACGACTTTATTAAATTTAGTTTTTTTTTTTTTTTGTCTTCGACTGGATGGCATTGCCATGGACTAGATTGCCAATATCTTGCTACGTTTTAAATTGTTTGCTTAGATCTTATTTTTTTATCTATTTTTCCAAATTAGGCTTATGTAGATAAAAGATAAGTGTACAAAATTAATGTCCCCGACAATGAACTTCTATGATGGTGCACAGGGTGGACTCTTCCTCATTTCCCTTCCCAGTTTTTTTCTAATAAGTTTATTTGGGAGAGAATAAAAACAAAGAATTTTATCTAATTTTAATCAATAGTCTGAATTATTTCTGAAAATTGGGACAGGGATAGCTAACAGGATTTTTTTATTGTCAGTCATGTGTACAGTAGGTTATGTGTCAAAGTTAAAGATACATGTATATGACTAATTTACAACACTGATATCAAACCTCGCCTATTTGGCTATTATTCGACTGCTCAAGTCCTTGAAATTCCAGTAAAAAATACCAAAAACTAAACAAGCACATAAAAATCGGACATTTACACGAGGAATTCTACAAGGTAAAAATGGGACAGATTCTTGTTAGATGGTGGGCAAATATGCCCGAGTGGATAAAATACGTGACCACGCCGAATTCGAAGCGGTTAAAAAGTCTGATTTTTGCAAAATCATCAAACGACGTAACTCGCGCAAACAATTTCGGCTGTTTTTATTTTGTCCAAGGCACGGTGCACACGAGCGGTTCGTGTGCTGTGCGGTGCCATCTCGCGATTCCACGATACGCGATTATTCCAATGGGCTGCTGCCAACGCGCAACCGCATCGGTAACGCACATACGTTCGAAATAGCATCTCTCCGAATCGCGTGACAGCCCCGCACCGCTCGTGTGCACCGGGCCCCTAAGACAAGATAGAATTGGCTAAATCTCAACAGAACGGTCATCTAATGCAGGTGAAATCTAAGAAAATATTAAAGTTACAGGCTTGGACCAAAAAATTCTTGTACAAAGGGTGTCCAACGAGCAACGTGTCATATGACGACACATCATCGAAAATTCTGTCTTGAAAACGCAATCTCTCGAGACGGAAACGCGCATGAAAATGTCTTGCTGGACAAACGTTAGCAGACGAATCTGCCAAAAAATGGCCGTAAATTATAAAATGTGCTGATGTGGTGGCGCTATACTTAAGGCACTTCTACAACAAGACTAAATTTTCAATTTGAATTTGAAATTGAATCAAAAGCATATTTATGACTATGTGCTCAAACTCTATACAGGCTAACGGATTCGAAACATATTTTCAAACTTAATTGTAAACGGTGAGTGTTTTTGTTACCATTTCAAACTGGGTTCGGGGATTTAAGGGTCGCTCTTCTAAATTCAAGGTACGACGGCTCATTACATGTTTTAGATTGCGAGCAGGGTCCTACTCCACGTTACCGAGCCCACAGGGACGATCCAATGATGAAGTACGATGACGGACCACCTGGTGAAAACATGGTGTTGTGGCTGTCCTGGCCCATTACCCCCGAACCGTGGGGTTACATGTTTTGCTCAATATTTCTAATATTAGACTCCCCTCGTACTTCTTGTCTAGTAATGCAGTGATGAAAATACCAAAATGTGCGATCGGGGCAATTGTTCGTTTTGTTTTTAATGCTCGGATTCAATGCTTGGAGAACGATTGGAGAGTGTCGGTGTTGCTTTCAGAGCTTTTGTTTACAGCTCTTGTCATTTAAAACTGCTTACGTAGGCTTTGTTCAATCCAAAACTGCTTTGTTAAGCGCATTTTAGTAGGTCAGGTGTTTTTCGTCCGTTTCTTGATAATGTGACGAACCCCGGCATCAAATTAAATTTGTGAGTGAGCAACCAGGTTTTTTCACGACCCCGATAGCCTGTGCGTTGTTCGAAATGAAAGTGGGCCGACTTTCGCTGTCCCGAAAAACATCGAAGCTTCGAGGTAAATAACAACTAAAATTTTTACCTCGACTGATGTGACGATAACGTCATATCTCGTATCTTGTCGACACCCTATGAAACTCATTGCGTAAGAACGGTAAAGTCGTCTAGTGCAAGGTAGATCCCTGGTAGAAAAAACGAGTAAGGCACCCAAGGAATCGTTTAAAAAATCGTGTGTAGGCCTACAATGGGTCAGGAATGATTTTGGGGCAGTTGCTGTAGCTTGTGCAAGTGTTAATCTTTGCTTCCTGTGTCAACAAGAATTTGGGAGTGTATGCAGAGTTAGAATGCTAGGGGCGTGACCTTGGAGGAGGCTAGCTGGTCTACTGCTGTTGAAGCTACCACATGGCATTTGCTTGCTGACTGTAGGGTACTGAGTTGAATTGAAGCTCTGAAGGGGGAGCTGGGGTGGTCCAGCTTTGAATCTAATGAGATGATAAGCTACAGTAGCTATCCAGGAATTGTTTGCGTTTTATATAGGCCTAACAGCTGACTGTTCTTGTGGCTTTCTTTAATCTGGCCATATTATAATAAAGTTAAAATTAGCGACTTCTCTTTCTTTAGACTAACGCTTAATTTAGAATCACGTCTTAAGACTTACTAAGACATTTATTTTTTGCCAAGACCCCATCTGTGAAGTGTGCCCGTTGAGCATGTCGACATCATCTCTAGAGAAACGGTTGGGCTTCCGAAAAAATGGGGTAGTAGTAGATTACAGTGAAACCTGTAAATAGTGTCACTATATAATTGATCTACCTGGAAGTAACGCTCCCTCAGTCGGCATCAATCAATTTTGCTGAACCAGCGAATAGCACTCTAGGTAGTGCGCCTAGTTATGGTTCAGTCTCAACAGTGTGTGCTACTCACAGGTTTTGCTGTATGATGTTCGGAGTAAAACGACTAATCCTAGAAACAACTTCATGCTGCTTATTTGAAATCGAGTTATCTGCAAATAAATTGCACAAGCAAGGGGGGGGAGGAAAGAATTGAATAATCATGCCATGCAACCGACCACCCCAAAATACCTGGCCCACATACCACTGTTGTCCAGCAACTTAAGGCTGAGGAAATGCTATTTGGATATACGATGTAGTTACCGACTTTAACCCAAACATTTTAGAGGGTTGAGTGGGAGTTTGACTTATTTTCTACAATGACTGGAGGAATTATCCCTACACATTCATAAAATTACAAGTTACTGCAAAACCTTTGAAAGCGACCAATTTTCGTGAAATTATATTAGAGCAATACATTTCCATTACAAAAATCCTCTGTATAGCAACCAATTTCCATTGACGATGCACCTAATAAAGTGACCATGTTCAGTTTGCAATTAGGTCAGTGGTAGTTCAAGAATAATTCTTGGGGAATTGGCATGGTGAATTCAAAGGGAAAGTGACATATGAGTCAACTAGCTTCCTGTTTGGATTCTAAGGCCCAATGAGTTTTTAAGGGAACATCAACAATGGAGCCCTATAAATATCAAACAGGGAAATGCAGGGCAATTAAACTTTTCTTGTGATACCCAATAACTGCTGACTCATCCATACACATGTACAAGGATTACAAAAAACAAGGATATTGCCTATTTTGCAGCTGTGTAAATAGTGTCCACCAATAGCTAGTGATGGATGAAGGATCACAAAAAGGGGAAATTCCCTACTTTGCAGCTGTGTAAATAGTGTCCACCAACAGCTAGTGACTCATAAAGGTTCACAAAAAAGGGAAATTCCCTACTTTGCAGCTGTGTAAATAGTGTCCACCAATAGCTAGTGATGGATGAAGGATCACAAAAAGGGGAAATTCCCTACTTTGCAGCTGTGTAAATAGTGTCCACCAACAGCTAGTGACTCATAAAGGTTCACAAAGAGGTGAAATTCCCTACTTTGCAGCTGTGTAAATAGTGTCCACCAACAGCTAGTGACTCATGAAGGATCATAAAAAGGGGAAATTCCCTATTTTGCAGCTGTGTGCATTGTAGCATGTTTACTGATGAAGAGTATGATTTTAGACAGGTTCTACTGCATAGGTCCCTTTTCAAGCTTATACGAATAATAGTCTTTCAGTATACACTTTTAACATGTTTTTGTGCATTATTATATCTTTAATTTATTTTGGAAATGGAAAAATTGGGTAGCAAATCGACCGATTAGTAGGCCTATACTTGTTTGAACCGGGATTTACACAAACATTTGCTCTCGTTTTTAACATCCTGTCATCCGTATAAACAAACCTAATTTTTTTGTTTTTTTTCTAAACAAGTTTTATCTGTTTCCGTGTTTGATTTAAGCCCAATTTATAATTTCGACTGTTTTTTAATTTTCTTCCTAAATTCTCCTCATGGATACAAATTTTATTCCAACTGAAAATGAGGCCTGTCGTGTGAAAAATTATCTCCCCTAAAATATATGTTATGTAATAATCGGTCAGTAGATAATTAGGTTATTGAAATGGACAGCTAAAAAAGTGTTGTTGTTTTTTTGTTTTTTTTTAATTGAAATCTATGCAGTTGAGTGTGTTCTTGTCCCCGTAAATTTACCAGAAATATTCAACCAGAAATTGATTGTCTAGTCATGTAATGTACTTGAATTTTTACTCCCTCCTTTAAAATTCTTGCTGCATGAGTTCCTGGTTTTAAAATTTGGTTATTTTGAAGATGAAATTTATAAATAGATATGGTTATTGGTGTGTGTGCAATTTTGTTAGGGCCATGTGTTGGCCTTTTTAGAGTACACTTGTGATTTTGATGTACCTCAAGGTCTTTTTTCTGTTTACTGGTGCGTTGGTGGGACTAATTATTGTTGTCTTAAATGTACATTTTTCATTTCCTGTAATTGACGGAAGTCTGGATTTGTTTTTACACTGGTTTAGTCCAGGTGGTAACAGGTATCCCAGCCGTCCTTTATTTCCTATGAATTACTATATTTTTGATATCTTCCAATATTGTTCTATGTTTCCTTAAGTTGTCCTATATTTTCATTAACATTTGTACATGATTGCAATAACCAGGGTGACAAACAAGTCCTGAATGTCCTAAAAAAGTCCTAAATACCCTCTGAATAATTGCGTAATTATTGTAAAAATTATGTTTTCAAAACAATGCACAATGCAAACACACTAAAGTTTGTACTTATTTTGGCATAAATGCGAGTTAAAAATAAAATTCTATAGTATACATTTAAAAAGTCACTTTTAACTTTTAAAAAGACTTAAAATTTAATCTAAAAAAGTCCTAAATATTGAATATGAAAAAGTGTTTGCCATCCTGTGCTAAATTGCTATATTTTCAAAGAAAATGTCCTATAACTCCTATGTTTTTATCCATATATAAAGTGGCTGGGATACCTGTGATAATCAAGGGTTTTCAAGGTCGTTTTCAATGACTTTCGCTTGGCCCAAGTTTTTAAAGCCCTGGATGCTAAACCTAAGAATTTACTACTGTATTGTGTGAAAATTATCCCAAAATTTCATGGAGTAGCCTATTGTTATTAGCCCTGTATTTTACTAAGGGACAAATATTTTACCCTTACAGTGTAAACCCAGTTTTATCATGCCCTCAAGTTTTTTTTTTTTTTTTTTTTGGTATTAATTTGGGTACTTTTCCGTTTGTATTTTTGGGTAAAACTGTTTTGTTTACAATTCATTAATATTTGTTTATAGTAGCCTACATGTAATTTAATTGTACATATGCATGTATAAGAACCATTTTTGTACCATGTATGGTTAGTTAATTTTCGTTTGCATGCACATGTTGAAAGTTAACCTGAATAAGTTTAGCTCATTTTTTGTAGGTGGTTGTAAATCCGATGCCATATTTCTGATAATGTTAGCGCTTGAATACCTTTTATGGCATTGTGTATATTTTTTGCTTCATCACCCCTTTTGTGAATTTCAATGAATTTGAATCGGAGGAGGAGAAAAAACTACTCAATAACTCTTGTTTGAAAAGTTTTAAATGTTAGAAAAAGTGGGTCAGTGGACACGTTATTATGTTTGTACGCAATATTTAATGCCCAACATTAGCATATTGCTCCGAAGAACTTTTGATAAATGATGTCATTTTTGGGTTGGCCTGGACTTTAGTTGGCACTGTGCGGAATCAAATTGCCCTTTCCCTTAAGGGGTCCCAACCAGTTATCTCACGACTATAGTTCGTAACACTTAATTTCATTAGCTTTAAACTCTCAAATACTCATATTCTATGACTATAACAGGCATCCCAGCCGTCCTATATTTCCTATAAATTTCTATATTTTGAATGTCGTCCTATATTTTCTTAAATTGTACTATATTTTCATTAACTTTTGTACAGGTTTGTAATAACCAGGGTGACAAACAAGTCCTAATAATAGTCCTAAATATTCCTAAAAAATTGTACCAAGTGCCCTCTAAATAATCGAATAATTGTTGTAAAAATGTTTCAAAAGTTGAAGTTACCCCAGTCCAAGAAAATTCTTTCTATCTAAAAATGTAATATGTATACATGTACATGTATAGTCCTAAAATTTAATCTAAAAAAGTCATAAATATTGAATATGAAAAGGTGTTTGTCATCCTGTGCCATTCCCAAATTTTCACAGAAAATGTCCTATTGGCGACGCAAAGATTCTCCCCAGCGCGACCGGTGGCGGACCGCCGAAGCTTCCGAAATCAGACACTTGCACC
>JAQGCC010005306.1:0-11728 GCA_034698905.1 Xestoiulus laeticollis
TAGCCGACCGGGGTTTGAACCCGGGTCTCCCGAAATCAAGGAGCTAAGCATAACCACTAAGCCAACCTTGTCGGTTTTTTTAATCGACTGTGTGTGTTGCTAACAGTGCGCTGTTTTTCATAGGTTCGCCAGCAGTTGCGGCACCACCGACACCATCCAGAGGTTCCGAACTCTTGAACAACTCTAGCTACCTGCCTTCTGTGCCACGAATTGGATTTCAGGTGTTTGTGGCGACGTCACACGATGACGTGTTCCCCTTGTCTACCCTTTAACAAAAGGTAAAAGCATTACCACCATTTACGTTCTGAAGAGAGAAAAAAAACCGACGTGCTGTTGCAAACGATGGCAATGTCTCCAGAACCTCCAGAGTTGTCAGAACTTTTTCTGGCTGTTAGCAAGTGGGAATAAGTAATTTTTTTTTAGATCTTCGAAGGCCTGGCTCGAGGATTTCAATTATATCCTGTAACCTTGGTACAACCCGATCAGCTAGCTTCTGTATGGCCTAGCTTTAAGATCACGCGTTAAAAATTGCCCAGCAAAGGGAAACTGAATTTCAAGGAATAAAACAGGGGGAAATTTTGGAAAATAAAAACCTTGGCAGGAAAAGCACTTGCTTAGTTTCATTTTCATGAAGACTTCGAGTTTGGTTCATGGTCTGGTTTGGTTTCTGAGATGTAATTTTGCACCTCTACTCAAGCAATTTTTTTTGCAAAACATTGACCTCCTGGAAGGCACCTCCATGACATGAAGAAATAGGGAATTTCCCTTTCAACTCATTTTAAAATAATTGTACATAAACAACATTTGTTTTTACAAGTTTTAGCCCAAAATATTTTTTTTGTGTGCTCGGTCAACTATTTAATTACAGGATTATTCACTTAGATATATTAAAAAAGCTTAGTTATGATTTTTAATTCCGATATGACAAGGGGTAAAACTGTTTTAATGCTAGTCGAAAACATTTGTTATAAAATCGTTTCTTTGAGCCACGAGATAATAAGTTGTTATTGGTCATATTGTCATATTTTTTAATGATAGTTATAAGGATGGTCAAGGAAAATTATTTTAAAAACTAAGTCAGGAAAGTTGAAAATTACATTTCTGGGGAAACCCTGATTTTTGTTATACAGGAAAGAAAAGGATTAATATGACCTTCTGGAAAATATTCTTTAGTTTTAGATCAAACTAATGTGTTAATAATTACGAAAAATAAATCGTTTCTCATTAAAACGTTTCCTTAAAATCAAATTCTTCATTGATTAATGACTGGAAAGGCGTTCCAGTGCCATGGGACTTGCATTTGCAATAAACATGACATGTTGTCATTTTTCCAAGTTCAATGAACCTCCCCCAGGTCTAAACCTCCCCACACACCCACTTTGGGCTTGCAGGACTCGTTGCCTCGCGTGACCATTATAGAGGTTGGCATTTGGATTAAAAAGCAATTTATATAAACTGCAATGAACAAATTCGCACAATGTTCACCTTTTCTTGCTTTTTTTAAACAATTTGTGCATATCTGAGACTTTCAAATTGTACATTAGCTTAATTTATTTATGTTTTCAACCCTCCCCCTGACAAGGTGCTATACCAACCTGCAGATGTGACTGAAAACCATGGAAGTTTGTCCGGAGGTCATTCACTTCCAGAGTCGATAATATTGCACAAAGGCAGGTAGATTTGCGGCGTTAGTCATAAACCCCTCCCGACAAGGGGCTTTCAATCATGCAGTTCAATAGTTGATGTAAACATGTTCAGAAGGAAACATCTGCCGAACATACATGTGATATCAAGGGGTTTTACCGCGTGGAATTACGATCATTACCCAAATTGACGTAATAAGAAAGCGTGAACTTGTCATTTTGATAAGGTGTGCAAAATGATAAATGCATTCGGAAATACTGCATGGTGTTTATTTTCGATAATGAATAAGGTGGCAGGAAAAAAATATAGGGACGGGTTAACTAGTTAATACCAAATGCAATGTTTTAGTTTTTTTAAACTATCCCATTGGCCACGGAATTTTAATGCAAAAGTTATTAATAATGAATTTTTGTAAAATGAATGATGGATTACTGGTAACCATGATTTTTGTCAGTCATAGTGCAAAGGCATCCAAATGTATACTGATAAGAAATGAAGGTGAATTACAAACACATTTTACAAAGAGACCCGATTCAGGCAATAAGCCAACTTTTTAATGCATTCTTCAATTTTTCATTACATTACTCTTTAATGCAGTCCTAAAATCAATGCCCACAATGCCAATATGTTTCGAAATATGAATTTAACTGAACAAATAAACTGCAGTATATATCGTCCACCAGATATTGGGAACTCATGGCATTCTTGCAAAATTTCCCATTTCTCCCGTTTGTTTAGTAAAAAATCTGGACGTTGCCCTCTGGAGCAAGCCCTATATCAGTAATGTCAAATTTTCTAAAGTCATTTTCTCCATAACTTATAAAAATAAATTAATGAAAATGATTGCTCGATATTCATCACGTTTTGGTGCATCCAGCTATAGCTTTTTTTTTTTTAAAAATGTATTTCCTGCAGTTATTTTATAAATAAATGTTTTTGAGAGGTTGTAGTATCGTCATTCGGTCGCTCAGAGGCAGCTAGTATCCCATCAAAGATATTCTTATTTCAAATATATGCAATTATGAGCTTATGCTGTAGAATTTGACGAAATGAAATAGCCGGTTGGATGCTCCAAAACGTGATGAATATTGAGCAATTTTTTTTCATGAGAAAATGACTTTAGAAATTTAGCATTGCAGGTGTAGGGCTTGCTCCAGAGAGAAATGAGCATTAAGTCATTCCTAAAAAAAATTTGGCATTGTCGGTATTGATTTTAGAATCACATTAAAAAAATTGTGCCATCAGAACACAATTACTCAATTTTATTTTCGCGAATCTTCATTCCCAACTCATTAGTTATATAAGTTGTAAGTATCAACATCACTTTTTTAGACAATGACGAGTTGCAATTCAAAATCATCAGTGCTGTGGCAACGTCGAAAACGTTGACATCACGGAAAATGGACGAAAATCTGCTGGCTAATTCCTGCTGTTTTTCAGGTTCCAATTCTGCCAGAACTTCAGACACGGGTTTGAATCCTTCTTTGGCACTAGCAGCGGCTAAGATACCACCGATAGCACCACCTTTCAAATAACATTTTTTTCCAGAAATTATGAACTACATGTGGTTTTGAGTTGACAATACCGCGACTGCACTGAATTCGGTGTACTGTAAAACTGCAGATAAGAATTGGAATACTTTGTGTAATGCTTACCTATTGCCATTCCAACTGCACCTCCAAGAAGTCCTCCGATGGTTGTTGCTGTGCCTGCCAGAATTCCACCTTTGACTGATTCAGACACTGTCACCATAAGTTCTTCGTATTCTGACAGCTCTTTTAACAGACTTATCAAATCTCGGGTGGAAAGCGGCATGTTGGCTCAACTGAAAAATTCGTTCTATAGTATGCAATCCCTGGTCAAAAAACCGAAAAATTTTCTTTTTTTTAATGTTATGTGCCCATAGGTTTCAATTGTTGACAATAGTATCATATATAGAAAATTCCTATTGTTTTACACTATTTTAATTTATTGTCTAATGATCCTTACAATACAAATAGACCTATTGTCATACATAAATGTTCATGAAATTACTCACGTATGATATTCCCCTTGGGTCAGGTAATATTCGAACCTCTGTTAAAAATAAGAGTGTGATAGTTGACCATGAGTGGGTCCTACTTATACTCTTGCAGGTTGATGAAGATATTACGGGAAAAGTCCCGTTGTGATATTGAACCCAGATTCTAGATCAGATCAATCGTGATTTTTTAAATTAGTAAACGTATGATAAGCTTCTTGATAATTGTTTTTCGATTTTATACTAACGGGGATCCCCCTTGTGAAGTAGGAGTACCTGATAAAATATCTAATCAATAAATAAGATGTTATAATCAAAGAAATTTTATTGTACATGTATGCTAATATGCGATTTCATCAATAAATCATCTAGTTGCCCTTGCAAACATATGATCAATTAATACCACTACAACCATTTTCAAATAACAATCTATTTTTAAGCATGTTTCCAAATTTCATCCCGAGCTTTCCATATTGGTATAGTTGCCGCTTTATCCCATGTATAAAAATGATTTTTTTTTTCTAAATGTCTTTTAGACAATGTCAAAAAATGTTGCAGAATTTTCTAAAACCTAGAACTTTTATCAATTTTTGTTTTCAAGATTCCCTACTCAGCAAGTTCCATTTTCAATTCATTTTTTATATAATTTGCCAGTATCTTAATCGCCTGTTCCTTCAATGACGTTTGACCACTCAATAGCATAAGGGCCGTAGCAACATCACGAACGTCAATTTTCTGAAAAATGGCTATGAAACGACGGGCCAATTCCTGTTGTTGATGAGGCTCCATTTCTGCAAGAACTGTATATACAGGTTTGAATGATTTGGCATTGGCTGCAGCAATACATGCACCAATGCTGCCTCCTGTGGAAGTCAATAACAAATAAACATGTTATGTTTTCAATATCAGTGACATGTTGCGCAAGTTCTACTGCTCACCCACTGCAACTCCAACAGGTCCTCCGATAAGTCCTCCTGCTACTGTTATTGTACCTGCAAGGAAACCTGCCTTCAGCGATTCTGTCACTGTAATTTTAAGGTCAGCATCTTTGGACAATTGAGATAGAACTTCTATCGCGTCTACAATCGATAGGGGCATCTTGGTTCAGCAACTGCAATTAGAATTTGACCATGCTTGTGAGGTTTCCAACGAACTTGGAAATGTTGGGGAAATTAGACATGGAATAGTCAGGGAAAGTTGATTTCTTTTGAAAAAGTCAGGGAAAGTTGATTTCTTTTGAAAAAGTCAGGGAAAGTTGATTTCTTTTGAAAAAGTCAGGGAAGGTTGATTTCTTTTGAAAAAGTCAGGGAAAGTTGATTTCTTTTGAAAAAGTCAGGGAAAGTTGATTTCTTTTGAAAAAGTCAAGGAAAGTTGATTTCTTTTGAAAAAGCCAGGGAAATTCAATAGAACTGTTTGTTACGTTTGACTTCACATGGCCAGTTATCAGTTATTACAAAAGTCAAGAGATGGCACACTTCAAATATCCCTGCATCTATTGAAATGGGCAATTCCCCTTACATTATTTTATGTCATTTAAAATTTGAGTGTTTTTTTTTGGTATATTAGTTGTAGATTTTTTTTCAATAACCGAAATGGTTTTTAGAATTCATACCCATGTTGTTGGACGTGACCATGCACTGGTGTTTTCACATATTTTTTTCACTGAATACCCGTCATTGTTCTTAAATACATTTTTTAAAATCACACAGGAATTTCTAAGACAAAAATGGTGTCAGTTTTTGCGTTTTTCACCAATGGAATACAAATTTTTCCAAATTATGAATGCAAGATGTTGTAATCATTTGTTAGAATTTTTAATTTAGGCCTAATAGTTTATGAACAATTTTAGCTTATGAACAATGAGCATAATTTACACAAATTGCACGGGAACTTTTGTGCCAATAGTTAAAAATATCAGGCATCAAATATTAAAAAAAATTATCCTGAAAGTTATGGAATACGTTTTATTGGGATAAAGGAATCTTTTATTACAATCGTTCCAGGTTCTTTCATTAGAATTTAGCATATTGCAATTATTAAAAATTCTAGAAAATATTTGAATCCTGCTGAATTTTACTTACATTTTGTGTAGGTTTTCGAGATCCGTTTAATATATAATGTATATCAGTGTTCCGTTTGAAGGTGCTAAAATATGGTTAAAATTCTAGGGTTTCCAGGAAAACCCCATATGCATTTATTGACAGTTGTACCTTATCGTGATCATAAATAATAGATAATTTGCTAACCAATCTCGAGGATGCGGTTAAATGCAACATTAAATACAAATATTTTTTTTCAGAGCTGTGGTGATTAATATTTGACTTTACTTATATGTACATGTATAAGGAAGAAGGTCAAATATACAATGTATGTCAGTTTCATTATCACCTGAAGATTAAGCACATCCTATTTCTTTTCAAGTTAATCCTTAGGTTCTCACTGGAAATTAATAATTATAATGTATTTGACTCATGCACACGTCTATTGTACCAGGAATTTTTGTTTTTTTATTCGATAGAATTCGTGACCAGACTGGACTACTTATCTTCAGTCACGTGACTGAATTTACTGTGAATTAAGCTGTGACAACTGTCTTCTCGTGTCATGACAGTTGAGTTACGTACACCAAAGAGTAAATTAAATTTCCTTTTGCAGTTTTTTTCAACTGTAAGACAGTATTAGACTGTTTTATTTTAATTTAATTGTTATTTGGTCCTAATTTCTAAATTCATACTGCGCGTGCTGTTTCAAAATAAATCTGGGGTAGGTCTTGTGAAGGAAATACATGTAGTACAGTGGCAACATTGTATTTTATTGAATTGGATTTTATTAAATTAATAATCTTAAGAATAAAACACTTCCCTAGCATAATGTAATTTACATATTTGCTACAAACTAGTACAAGACCCTCCTCCCCTGGTAAAATATGTATTGTTTTTTAATTGGCTCATTGCCAGGTTTCTATTGTTGACAATTGGATCATAGAAAAATTCTATTGTTTTAAACTGTTTTAATTTATTGTACTGATCCAGTCAATAAAAAGTCAATAGAAAACGTTGGAAAATGTGCATTAGAATTTATCTGTTGTTTTCTATTGGATTTTTGACCAGGGAGGACAGATGTAAGAAATTTGAATACATGTATACAGTACATGTAAATATATATTATAAAGTATTACTTGTCGGATACAAATGTTATACATGTACATTGAACATTGAATGTTTATACAGAAATTGTTGCTATAATTTTGTAAAAAAAAATATTTTGTGTCCATTGTACAAATACAATTTGTGTTTAAAACTTTTTTGCATAAATTGAACCGCATGGTGTAACAAATATATTACACGAAGAAAAACATGGGAAAATATGCAAAAAAATACTATTGACATTTTTGAAAGTATTTCTCCAGGTATTATGTAGGTGATTTACATCTACAGGATTTTTTTTCTCAAAAATAGTCGTTCAGTAAGAGGATATACAGTATAAACATACATGTACATGTATATTACAACATTAAAAAAAACTTAAGAGGGTTGCATACCTTAACAAGCATTTTTTTCGAAATTATTTTTTAATTTAATTTTGGAAACCGTTAGGAACAAATGGAATGTACGACGGGCCCAGCATATAATGTATATTATTTGTTTAATTTTTTTGTTTATGTATATATATACATAAAAAAATTAAACAAATATGTATATTCCATTAAATTCCTGGAAATATGCCCGTAAAGTTTATAATTGTAAAGGGTATGGTAAACTTTTCGGACATATTTCCATGAAGCGTAATATACATATATTTAAACCAAAAATTTAAACAAATAATAGAATATTTATGCTAGGTCCTACTACATTTCATTAATTGTTTCTATCCGTTAAAAATTTCCAAAATTAAATAAAAAAATAATTTCGAAAAAAAAGGCTATTTCTGGTATGCAACCCTATTAAAAGTATATAGGATGTAAAACACTTTATACCAAATATGTCTTAAGATTTTTAAGACTAAGACACAATTCTTTTTATTTATACAGATATTTTTTGATTGTACTCTACAATCTAGAACTATGACTTGTAAATGGCAGACGGTTCATTGGCGCCAGCCGGCAGTGTTGCAAAGCGAGTTAAATGTGACGTCATCAATGGCGCCCTACTGTATCGCGCTCATTGAAAACCGCTCCGAATTTTGGATAAATTTTCATTGAAATCATGGTCGGAATTCGATTTTCTTGAACTTATGACTTATGCAAGGATGCTCTTTCGTCGTCTTCAAAATTAATATGCATTTTGGAAGCGGAATTGTTTGAAAAATGGGCATCTATGCCTTGACGGGTGACGAAGACTGTTTACCATTGCAAATGGCAACTTTTCAACATTCCCAATTCGAAATTTGCTCTCCAACTTCGTTATTTTTTATCATCTCCTCATGTGCCTGATGTGTTGGACGACTCTTGGTTTGGTAATTTGGGGTTGTTAATGTTGTTGTCATGGGTTCTGCTGCTGCAACTTCTGTCCCTAGATTTCATTAGTTAGGCCTTTTTCGACTGCACTCTTTCCTGATTTATAAACATTATAATTTCGTGATAAAAACCACACAAAAAAAATCGAAATGCAAAAGGAAGGATCTGCAAAGTTCCTTAGGTTTCATCAAGGAAGTGTTCGTGGTGTTGCCTTTTCGCCAACGGTGAGAATTTTGCAAGTTTTTTTAGGCGTAGACTTTCAGCTGTTGCAAACTATAATGCATTTACTAGACATGCACCTATGCAATAATTATCTGAACCGCCACATGTTTTTCTAGGACCGATACTTGTTCTGTTCTGGTGCATATGATGGAAGAGTAAACCTGTATTCAGCACTAAGGGCGGAGCTCTTAATGTGCTATCAGGTAAATATCGAAATAATATTTTCTAATACGGTTGTGCCAGACAGTAGCCTAATCTTGTTTGTTATCTCAAAGATCACTACTTCGAGCCTTTCACGTAACGTTAGCGCTGTGCGCTTTAACAGTGATGGTACAAAGGTAAATCATTAATCGGCATTTAATTTAATCTAATGATGTGGTCATGCATACTTAAAAACTGCATGTTTATATCTTAGATTCTTGCTACGACAACCGCCCGTCGTTTGGCAGTCATTGATGTTGGACGAGGGGATCAGCTGATTTCTTATGACAACTGTGAGAATTCCGATTAATTTATTTGCAAAACTACTCTAACAGATATCTGCAAAAGATTTTTTTCATAACATTATTATTTTCATCATCAGGTGCATTCAATGGACGTGATCGTACCGGATTGGCTGCCGATCCAATCTGCCCCAACATGGCAGTTTGCGTTTGCGTCAATGGAAAGGTCTTTAGATTTTTTGTTTACTTATTTTACAAATGTTTGAAATAGAAAAGGTGATTAAGACGGTTGACAATTTCGAAACCAGTGTTTTTTATCAGGCGTTGACAAACTTTTATTGTAATCTTTCAGGGATTAACATTATTTGATTTACGTATGCCATTACCATTAGACTTCTTATATGATGTGAGTGAGCAGGATAATAATTTTTTACCGTTTTATCCGATCGTTGTTTTTATCTGTAAACGTGCATCAATTTTTCATTTAGGTTCACGGCAACGTTGTTCGAGATGTCACATTCCTTCACAAAAGCTGGCCTTGGGTGTGTGGCCACCAGAGTGCCCTTATCTCGGCTTCAGTCGATGGCGTATGCAAAATCGTCACTCTAGATGGACGGACCTTACACTGCTTTGAGGCTGGACACGGTGTCAACTCCTTATCGGTCACCCCTGAAACTTATGGCACGGCAGCAGAAGATGGCTTCTGTAGTGAGTCCTGCTTTACGCTTGTTCACGACATCCGTGTTGCCAGGTGAAATCTATATCATTATTTCCGAACACAGGTTTGCTACTTCTGGGTGGCGATTCAATTTCCTCGTATGTGCCCAACGTGGGCGTGCAAGAGAAGTTAAATGAGCACCAAGAGGCACCTATTTGGAAGCTTCGCTACACTTCCAACGGAAGCCAGCTTTACACCGCGTGCGACGACGGTGTCGTGAGGCGGTACAGGCGCTATCCTGATCGGCACGAGTTTTTAGGAGAAGTTTACAGCCATAGAGGAGACATTCAAGACATGGACATTTCCCCATATGATGAATGTATCCTTTTCTTGTAGCGTTCGGTTTTTTAAAATCCCATGTGAGAAGTTTTGTTTAGATGTTTACCTTGACCGTTTCATTTCCAGATATCATAACGGCTTCTAAGGATCGCTCTGTCGGTATTCTTTGCCTGGGAGCCCCCAATCACGGTTCCACAGAATATAGCGAACTGACGTGATATTCACATGTCTCACGTGTTTTATATTCCTTCCATCGCAACCGTCCTTCCTTCCTCCACTCTATGACAGCCAATTCCAGGAATTTCCGATTCGACAATAGCTTTCCGACCACGGAGGGCTTACTCTGTTTGCGGCTGGGAAGGAAGTAGGTACCATCTAATAATTGGGAAACGAAAGTTCCACTCTGTATTTATGGGATCATTTTTTGTATCGTGACATTTTTATCACGGCAGAACTTTGAAGCCTGAATTTCAACAAAACACGGGGTTTTTGGTATGCAATTGCACATGTCTTAAAACGAACAAGTGCTTTTTTTATAGATTTCCAGACCCTTTGTTAGCCATTCTAATGACTGAAAATTGAGTTACTCGAGATGCTATCGAAATTCGAAATCCTTTCACGGAATCGTGCAATTTTTAATCGGTGATCTGATTTTACCTGAGCAAGGCTCTCAATTTAGAATAAATCATGCGGTAACATAGGGAACGGCAATGTGAACATTACATGAGTGCAATATGTATGTACATGACAGAATATGACGATCAATTGCACATACATGTTTTATTTTTTGGAAATCATCATAGCAAAAGAGGTTCATCAAAACCTCCTTTAATCGAACTGTAACGTTCACGGAAAACATTAGTTGACATTGTACAAATGGGACATATAAATGGATTTTCCCTAAATGTGCATAAGCAAAACTAGTAGAGGAATAGCGGCTCTTGTTAAGAAAATAGCCACTTTTTAAACCGGTGATAAGCGATGCGTATAAATAATGGGCAACAAGATTTGCGGATATTTGAATCGATTGAAGAAAAATTATAAAGGTACTTGTATGTGGCCAACAAAGTCAGCAAAAGTTTGGGTAAGCACGCATAAGTGCAACTATGGCTTAGTGGTTTGAAAGTCCTGGGTGCCTTGTTATCGTGTCTAATAAACAACGAATCTTGCATGGAACAATAGAGAATTAAAACCGGCTATCATTTATATATGCAAACTGCAAACATTTGAGATTTTGGAGTCTAGCAAACAGTTTTCATAGAAGCATCCACATAGTCATATTTAACACTATTTATTTCTTAGATAATTTACGTGTTCGTTTGATTGATGGGTAAGGTGGGGTTTGAATGGAATATTCTGAGGCAAAGACAAGTAGCCGTAGTTTCCCAAAAAAATAATAATTGCAGCTTACTACATGTTTGGCACAGAGTATCTTATGTGAAAAGATTTCTTGAATGAACGTGCAATGGACAATGCTCAAACTCCTCCTGATTCATTAGCCTGTCCATATTAGTCGCAAATGTAGTATTCATTCACTTCTATCCACCTTTAGCAATGTTTATAGATTCCATATTCATGATTACGAGACATTCAGATCATAATTGCACTTATATTTTTTTTTTCTAGGAGTTTAAGCATTTTCAAAAATGCCTTTTTTGTTATACTGTTGATTTTCAATTGGTGATCTTTGTTTCGTGTTATGTTGAATAGAGCAAAAACAGATTGACCGTTGTTTGGAAGTAGGCACTGATATGCAAAATTATGGTTCTGTGTGTCTATCTTTTGGATAGTATTGAAAAATTCGAATAAAATTTAATTTGAATACATTATTTGGTTTATATAGTTTTTGTGCAGGAAATCGAATTTGCTTTAATAATTCTTAACTGTACTAATTAAGATATTTTTTTGATAAAAACTTTCATATATTAAATGAAGTTGTTATCTTT
>JAQGCC010005307.1:0-11725 GCA_034698905.1 Xestoiulus laeticollis
GCGGTGTGAATAAACACGCAAAAGTTTTCTTGATCCACATCAGTTGATCTACATCAACGTTGGTGTGAAGAAGGTGTTATTGTAAATTGAGATTATAGTGTAATTACGAAATGTCAGTATTGACACTAATTTATTTATTCATAATACATAGTACTAGTTTTACAAAAAGCAACCCCGATTTGTTGCAAATTTACATGGAATATAATTAAGGTAAAAAAATGTGCAATTCAACCAATTTAGTAATATTGGTAAATTTGGTAAATTTAGTTCTTCTTAAGTTGAGGGTTTATAAGATCATTGTCCTATTTGAGGTGTGTCTTATGGACAATAAACACCTGAAATTTCCTCTTCTTGTTGTTCTTTATCCATCTGAATTAAGGCAAGTGAATAAGTGACAATTATGCTGCACACCTGAAATTGACCATACAAATTAAATGACTTTTATATACTTTTATGATGTTTGCATAATTTGAAAACTTCATGCATTCTTTGAGCGTCATCATTGACACTAAAAATACTCCAAAATATTAAAAATGATCAAGTTTTTTTTTTTTTTTGGAGGGTTTAGACGCCTCTAAGGAATACGGCGTGTTAGGGGGAAACGAGTAGGTGTGGTGGCGTATTGTGGGCAAGGTAAGAACGGAGGCTAAAGGGGAACGTATGGCTATAGGTTGGATGGTGACGTGTAGGGTGGACAAACTGTTTGGGCACATTTTAAATTGGATGATGGTGAGAATAATTGAAGAAAGAACAGCGCCGAGGCAGGAAGAGAGGCCGACTGTGCGGGGCCTCACTTTGATATGGGCCAGACTGTAGACGGGCCCGGCAAGAAGGCAGCAACACCATAAGTCTGCCAAGATGGAGGCGGCAGCGAGGTGTGGTCTGTGGAGGCCAGATACCAGCATTGTCCCAACCTGTAGAGGTTGCCGAGGAGGCTAGTGCCCGTGCCCCGGTGCGTGTTCTAGGGGAGATGACAAATACAACGGGTGGCAATACAATTAGTTAGGCAAATCTCGGACATGGAAACAAGAATAATCCAAAGGAGCTGTTGGCAGTCAGCGTCCCGGTGCATTGGCTAAATGAGTGGCGATACAAGGGATAGCCAAGGTACAGGATGGTACATTATAGTGTCACTGGCGGTTTAGTTGGAGGACCTTTGCCAGGGCCTCGTGAAGGAAGGTCCAATATGCCAGGTTTCGGATCTGGGCAACCGCCCGCGGGTCGGTCACACCCCATCGAAGCAGTTCCGCCGCAAATGCTGCACAGTCCCGCAGGATGTGCGTGGCGGATTGAGACTCGCTCGAGGCACACGGGCACAATAGTTCCGGGTGGAGGCCAAAACGGTGCATTTACTTCTGGAACGCCCCGTGCCCGGTGAGAAACTGCGTCGAGAGGTTGGCTTAGTGGCTATATGCGTAGCTCCTTGATTTCGGGAGACCCGGGTTCAAACCCCGGTCGGCTATCCTAATTGTGGTTTTTCGTGGTTTCCCACAACCTCCATTAATCGCCTATATAGGCACGTAGAGGTGAATGCTGGGATATTTCCCCAAAAATCGGCCACGACCGTATACTCTTCCCATTGTAGATTCTGGCACTTTGCCCCCTGCCACATGGCATACTACATGCTGACTGCAGGGTAAGAAATTGAATTGAATTGAATTGAGGTAATGTGGCTGTCGGCTCGCATGTAGTTCCGCCACATCGGCCAGGGTGGGCAGGTGGAACGACAGGTCGTGCTTCCCCTGCTCGCGGGCTGCGTGCCAGTGGGCCGCGTAAGACTCTGACCACTCCTTTTTGTTAATATATGACAGGTTTTCCTAAGTAGATTATTTCAAATAGTCAAACACATGGAATTGCTTATATAAAATGCATTATATTATGCTAGTAGGTCACTTTTTTAGGCATGAAATTCAAAAAGAATATAAAATGTTCTGATGATTCAGAAATGGTTTGTATTATTTTTGTTCCAACGACATATACACAAAACATAAAGCTATCCATTTTATAAAATGCGTCATCTGAGAATGGCTAGTTTTTAGTCTTGGAAAATAGGACAATTAATTCGAAAAAGTCATCTACAGACAGTAGTAATATATACATATATATATATATATATATATATATATATAACAAGTATTTACTGCGCTTAAGAATTCTTTGTTGACCATGGCAAAACCACAAGTTGTAAAATTAGGTCTTGAATGCTTTGTGGGTTGCAATGCTGAATTTCAAAACCATATAATCCATAACTTATAATGAAAACAATTGCTCAATATTCATGACGTTTTGGTGCATCCAGTTTTTCGATTCGTCAAATTCAACTGGATAAATTCGTAATTGCATACAGTGAAACCTGTGAATAGCGCACCCGCTTGGGACCGAAATTGGAGCGAAATGCTATATGAAGGTTTAGCTAAAAAGATGACCACACATCCACGGGTGTACGTGTACATGTATATGCTTATGCAAAATTGAACATTTAAAGAATCAGATATTTATACAATAATTAAGATGCACAAAGTAATATGTTGCATATTTAATGATTTTTAATGTAAAGAAAAAAAATTGCTTTGGCGTACGCTCTTCACAGGTAACATCGTGATTCGTCTGTTCCAAGAAACCGGTAGCAAGTCGCGTTTCGCAGGTAATACGCTATATAACGGTAAGTTTGTTCTATAAAATCGATCTGTACCGACTGCTAGGGTGCGCTACTTCCAGGTAGTACGCTATATAGAAGGCTCTTCATATAGGTTTCACTGTATATTTAAAATAGGGGTGTCTTTGATGGGGCACTATCTGTCCCGTAGCGGCCAAATGATGGTACTGTAATCTCTCAAAAAACGTATATTTAAAAAAATACTAAAGGAAAACCATTTTTAAAAAATAGACAACTGGATCGATGCACCAAATTAAACGTGATGAATATTGAGCAATTTTTTTTCATTAATTTAATTTTATAAATGTTTTAGAAAATTACTTTGGAAAATTTAGCATGGCAGATATATATGGCTTGCTCCAGAGGGTAATGAGCCTTAAGGTACTCACAAACCCAAAAATTTACTCAAATCTTTCATATTTGTTGGAACTTTGAGGTAACAAAGAAAACAAATAAATTGATGATAATTAGGAAGATGATGCACTTGCCTCGATTTTTATCGAATCTGCATAGAAGCATACGAACGCTAATCTCATTGCTGAATTTACCAGATGAAGTATTTTCAACAAAAACACGCCCTTATTATCCAAACTCTGCCGGATCCAGAAATGTGCCCCTACAGATAGAGTTAAGGTGTTCATGGCACACGATACCATTAGAACAGGACCCATGATTGTATTGGTAAGATCCATGAGGTTCACCAGTGACTGATAAGTTATTCTCATTTTGGCTAAGTCACAGACGATAACTTTTTCAGATTCCGAGGCATTGACTTGTTTATAAAGGTTCCTGATGTTCATTGCAAGTTTTCGGAAACGAATTTCAAGAACTTTGCACATATAGGTAAAGAATTGTTCTGGTAGAAAAAAACAAGCGATGGTGAAGGTGCAGTAGCAGACTATAGGGCAAATGTAAATCCATCTCCAGTATTATCACTGAAGACGTACTTGTACTTTACTGTCACTACCATGGCACATGCAGCTATTGAAAACATGCCTATAGAACAGCCACACCAATGGTAATACGATGGACGTAGGCACATAGGTCAGAATCAAAAGTAATGTTCAAGGAGTGGTCAATGGTCTGCAAATTTTTGAAATAGGTGGGCCAGTATTTTGCTCTGTAGACGCAAGAAACGACACCCAAAATCGGTTCCCACGCAAACTACAACGACAAAAACTGTGATTACCAACACTTCCAACTGGTTTGGGATCAGTTTAATGTAATCGACCATCAAGAAATATATACTCATTGCGACGCAAATAATGCTGACCAAGCTCATGAGCAACCAGATTGAATTCTATCTGAATTTCAAACCATCAACGACACTTTGCATGGAGTCTTTTGTAGTGGTCTCTGCGATGGGAAAAATTCCAAAGAATCGCATCAATTTTCTCAGGAAATTAAATGCCAAGTATGCCTCGTCATGGACAGAGCCTCTATAGGATCCTTTGACAATTCCTTTACGTGCCATTGTTGTAGTTGTGATATTTGTATGCAAAACCGTTGGAATTTAACTTATTTTCTCTGCCCATTTGACCATATTACCCCCAGAGGATGACGTACATTGTATGTCACATCTGGCATTTCTCTATGAGGAATCACATTTAGGGGGGAATTAATCGTATTCGATGTTAACACAATTGGAGAATAGGCAGGTGCTAATGTGGTCCAAGAAAACATATTCATTATGCATAGTTCAGTACGGTCTCTTGGTAATTATAAGATAAAATGAGCAACGTTACAAGTACTTACCATGGTGGTGTACAATGACCTTCCTATATGTTCAACTATTGGATGGACGGACGTCTAGTTGATGTTAAAATGAGTGGCCATTTCCATACAAAAATAATGAGCAGAAAAATATTCACTGTGTATTTTATGCAGAAACTGTTTTGTAGAAAGGTATCTATCTGTATATAAGGTATTTATACATGTATAATGCCAAGTGCAAGTTATAAGAATTCCTCTAACAATTTTTTTTAAATTTAGCAATTTTAGTTTCTTCAGAAATGCACATACTTAATTAATTTTTACAGAAAAAATCGCCATAATTCTACAGACGATCAGCCGGGTGAATCTTGCAGAATTCTGAGAGATTTTTTTGTATGGGTTATTGTAAAGGGGTTTCTCTATGTCTGAAATAATCCGTGTTTTACTATTATAGGAATGTTTTATTTTATATAAATTTACATCTACATGTGCATGCCAAAATACGAGAGAAAACGAGCCAGTGTTAATACCCAAATTAGTTTATTCGTTTAGACGTTTGGACCAGTGTTGCTAAAATTACCACTAATATTATACAAGAATAATTGGTACAAATAATTAGAATTATATTTTGTTTATTTGATAATATTTCTATGAATGCTAGAATGAGAACTTATGGTCACATGAGTGACATTTAAATTTTGGCTTCATAAATGCACAAATGCGACAATATGGAACTGAAACTGGATATTCAAAATAGTTAAGGACATTAATTATTAGCAATCCTGATATGTTCCAGCTGTAAATGCATTATATTTATATGAAAAAATGTGCAATCCACCTAATTTTATATTCAGTGTTTCTACTAAGTTTGTGATTTATAAGATCGTTTTCCTATTTGAGGTGGAGGACTTATGGACAATCAACACCTGAAAAATCTTCCTCTTGTTCTCTGTCCATTTGAATTAAGGCAAGTGAATAAGTGACGATTATGCTGCACACCTGAAATTTAATAACAAAACAATTATAATTGACTAATAACGTATTTTCTACATGTACTTGGCACGCTTTAATATAACAATATTTATTCTACAACGTACATCAACCGAGATTAGCTAATTGTCTTGCAAAATAAGTCATGTTTATAAGAAAACATAACAGGAATTATAATATAACAAGTATTTACAGTGCTTAAAAATTCTTTGTCCACAATGACGAAACCCCAGGTTGTGAAAGTAGGTTTCGAATGCTTTGTTGCTTGCAGGAAGAGTTGAAGCTGAAAATATAATTTCAAATTGTTTTATTTTTGGTATTCGTGGTATTCTGTATACTTTGAAATTAATATTTTACCTCATCGACACTATCAATGGTCATATTTTGTGTAGGAGCTTGGTAAAGAACTCTGTGCATTCGTTTCATCTGAAAATAAAGTTAATAGGCTAATTACACATGCAAAACTATAACTTCAAATAACATTTAGTTAATAATATTAATAAAATTTAAATATTTTTTCATCATTCTTTCCTATCATTCTCGTAATATTCTCATAAGATTTTGCAAAATATTTGCAAGGGTTAGCTTCTTGCAAATTGTTCGAAAACCCCAATTTACTCCCTATACAGAACATGCATGAGCAAAAAAATATCAGTATATTTTCTGCAGAAACAATTATACAGAATTCTTAAAACAGAAAACATGGGATACATACAACTTTCCATCATAATTCTGCAGAGATACATATGCAGAAATTTACATGATGAAAGGTGTCTGCTGCATTTTCCGTTCTTGCAGTTAGCGTTCAATATAAATTGTACAAATACCATTATACTGTATAAGTTACCATATATAATGCCAAGTACAAGTTATAAGAATACCTCTAACGATTATTTTTTAATTTAGCAATTTTAGTTTCTGTAGAAATGCAACATAATTGATTTTACAGAAATGCAACATAATTGATTTTTACAGAAAAAGTCACCATAATTCAGCCGGGTGAATCCAGCAGAATTTTGAGTGATTATTTTTTGTATGGGTCAAGACTTCCATAATTTTTGGTGCAAGTTTAGGTATCAGAGGATTATACAGAGATTACAATAATACCATTAGTGAGGAAAACACTTGCCTCGATTTTTATTGAATCTGCATAGATGCAAACGAACGCCAATCTCATTGATGAAATTACCAGCTGAATTATTTTCACCAAAAACACACCCATATTTTCCACACTCTGCCGGACCAAGAAATGCGCGCCTATGGATAGAGTGAAGGTGTTCATGGCACAAGTTACCATAAGAACAGGTCCCATGATTGTAGTGGTGAGATCAATGAGGTTGACAAGCGACTGATACGTTATTCTCATTTCGGTCAAGTTATCGACGATGGTCATTTCTGATGCTGAGGCATCGACTTGTCTATAAAGGTTCTTGATGATCATTGTAAGTTTTCGGAAACGAATTTCAAGAGCCTTGCACAGATAGGCAAAGAATAGTTCTGGCAGAAAGTAGCAAGCATTCATAAAGGTGCAATAGCAGATGAGGGAAAAAGTAAACCCATCTCCAGAAAAATCTCCGATGACATATTTTACAACCAGTGTCATGGTTGTTGTAGCTATTGAAAACATGCTCAGAACAGCAACGCCAATGGTGATGCGATGGACATAGGCACGTAGGTCAGAGTCAAAGGTTATATTCAAGGAGTGGTCAATGGTCTGCAGATTTTTGAAATAGGTGGGCCAGTATTTTGCTTGAAAAACGCAAGATGCAACGTTGATATCGGCTCCCACACATAGGACAACGACGAAAACACCAATGACAACCACTTCCAATGGATTTGGGATCAAAAAGGCATAATCCACTAAAAAATAATATAAGCTTATTGCGGTGCAAATAAAGCTGACCAAGCTGTTTATCAGCCAGACTGAATTCCAACGAAATTTCAATCCATCAACGACGCTTTGCATTGAGCCGTTTGGAGTGGTTTCATTGATGGGGAAAATCCCAAAAAATCGCATCAATTTTCTAACGAAATTTAATGCCATGTAAACTTCGTCATGGACAGAACCTGTGGAGGATCCTTCGACGATTTCGTTAGTTGCCATTGCTTTAGTATGTGAGGTCTAACTGGAAGTTCGTTTGAATTTAACTTATTTTTCTGCATATTTGACCCTTTTGTCCCAGAGGATGACGTCCATTGTCTATTTCATCTGGCAATATTCTCTGAGGAATCGCGTTTGGGGAATTAATCGAATTCACACAATTACAGAATTGGCATGTGATAATGTGGATCAAAGGAACATTTATTCATAATGCATCATACAGTATGTTAGGCTGATTAATTATACATGGAGTGGTCAAATACAAGTTATTACAGTTGGACATAAAATGATGAAAATTATATCATGGGCATAGCTTCACTTATAATTTTATTTGCCATGGACACATCTATCCTACCAGGAATTTACTCGATTTTTATTTCGATAAAACTATATTTGCAATTAACATTTTTGCTCGCATTCCTTAAAGTCATAAAATAAAAATGCAAATGGTTGTCTAAATTTTGTGGAAAATGCTCATTTAGTTGACCAAACATGTTCTGATACCATATCTTTTTGCATGTTTTTGATGACATTATATAGGCTATACCAGCAATCACTCGTAAGAAAATAAGGTACAAATAAAGGTGTTATAAGCTGTCATAAATTTAACCTCCTTTGCATCATGAAGCACCTTTGTTCTCAAGTGTTTTTGGGCACCTTTAATTTGACACCAATAAAGGTACTCTTAAACACCTTTTTAATAGAATATGTGCTTTATATTCATTTTTAATGGTTCTTGAAAATTTAAAGGTACCTTGAATTGCAAAGTACCTTTTTGGAACAAAATACCATTCGGTAACTTAAAATACCATTAAAAATTCTGAAAATCCCTAATGGTAAAAACATGGTGAAGGCATGAATACTCGCTGCAACCGCAAATGGTATCATAGTTATGTTATCCATGCTGTTATCCATGCTATTATCTATGCCTTCACCATGTTCTTACCCTAAGGTATTTCAGAATACCTTATTGGTGACAACTTTTTAGTGTGGAAGTAACCAAATATTCTCGCCTGACCTTTTGTCATTGCATATTTACATGTATATAACAACATAAAATATTATTTTTATTTGAAGTATGAAGTCGTAAAGATGAATTGTTAAGGAATATCTGAACTGCATGTTTTGCTATGGGGAAATTTTAAAACCTACTTTTAAAAAAACTACTTAATATAATACAAAAATAAAAATTGATAAAAATACTGCATGATTAAAATTCCATAATTTTACCAATTATAGAGAATTTAAAAAAAAATTAAAAACTAAAATAAAATTTCATAATTTTCCCATTTATAGCGAATTTAAAAAAAATTAAAAACTAAAATAAAATTTCATAATTTTCCCATTTATAGGGAATTTTAAAAAAATTAAAAACTAAAATAATTATCATTTTTTTTAGCTACAAAAATACTGCATTTTTATCAATTTTTATTTTTGTATTATAACTAGTGTTTTTTTTTTTTAAAGTAGGTTTTAAAATTTCCCCATAGCAAATCATACAGTTCAGATCCCCCTTAACACTTCAGCTGCATTATAATTTGCATTTCATTATTTTGTAATTTATTATAAGTGGCAATTCATTGTATTAAGTTTGTATTCACCTTCATACCAATAAATATTGATTAACGGTATTCAACATTTTTTTTGTGCCCAAGTCCTTTGAAGTTTTGAAAGAATAGAACCAGTTGACTTTAAAATGCAGTAAATTAGACGATGCTTGAACGATTTGTCGCTTGCCAAATTTGTTAAAGATCGATCTAATCATAGCATGTGAATTGAAAAGTGAATTTTTATAATCTAATTATGTCGATTATTCAGACTTAAAGTTTTTGCTCTTTTATCATGCCATTGTGATAAAGATCAGGTAGAACAAGAAAACAACGGGTTGTGTTATTTAGAAATTTCACAATGATTCACATCTCGACTAGTTTGACAATATAGTTGTACGCAATTCAAAGTTTGGAGAATAGCATTGAAGAATTATGAGTGTAATTTCTACCAACAAACCATCACTAATTTTCACTCCAAACCAAGACGCTCCAAAAGCAGGCATCTTGGGCCCACCATTGATCCATGGAGAGCCCAAAGGCGATTATTTTGAAATATATGAGGCATTTAAGCCACTAGCCAAGCTTCAGAGATGGCTCGGAATGTTGCCATTATGCCACGACCAGGAAACTGGATTAAGAATTCATTTTAAAGCCTTAACTTGGATCACATCCTACACCCTGGTACCCATTCTGGCTATGATCTCTGCCCTCTATATTATCATTGTTGTATTCCTGATGAACATACACAATGATATGGAGAGGTTGACCATGATCATGTATAGCATTGTATCTGTTTCCTGTGCCGTTGTCATCATTTCGGCATCTGCTTATAAAGCCAGTGCCATGAAAGATGTCTTTTTGGCATGGCAGAAGGTTGACCAACTCCTTGAATTAAACCGTGATTCTAAACTACGACGTCTTGGGAAAATGTTCGTCTTGATCTTTTGGTCGGTGAGTGGTCTTGGAACTACATTGGTGGTTACATCTTGGATCCTCTATCATGTGTTCCCTGCCAGAAGAATCTCTTCTAATTTTACCGCCTACATTGCTGGCCTCGTCTGGACGACCTATGTCATAGGAGCTTTTTTAATGCCGGATATCAACTTCTTGTATTTTGCCAAAGCTCTTGAAATCAGATTTCAACTGCTGAAGAAGCAGATGTTACATCTCGTTACATTGTCTCAGTTTGAGCTAAGTGAAGAATTTGAGGGATGTCGTATTGCCTTTCGTATCTTGATGGATATGGTGCAACTGACCAATAAGTTCTTGAGTCCGGTCTTGTTGATGGCATTCATATTCTGTGGGGCCCAGATTCTGGCATCTGTTTACGGCATGACCTTGCCCCAGGAATCGCCAAATATAGCTTTGATGGTGCTGAAAATAGTCTTCGGAATACTGGGATTCTTGAAAATTGCATTGTTGTGCTTTGTTGGAAGTTCCGTTGGTAATGCTGTATGTATCTCGTATCATTTTTTCCAGTTTTATAAGGGTGTAATGCCCGGTCTGTATACGTAACGTTTTGTAGTCAATAGATAAATTGATGGGATTATGATTTGGCAAGTTTTCAAGTTTTACTTCAATGTTTTGAGTACCGTAATTAATCCATTTAAGCCTGGTATGCACCCAACGTTTTGGGGTCCCAGCCTATTAATCCAAGGACATTTTATAAAATGTACTGGACCCCAAAACGTTGGGTGCAGACCAGGCTTAAATGGTTTAATTACGGTACTCAAAACATTGAAGTAAAACTTAAAAACTTTTGAGAAAAGCATTGAAGTAATATACTTTTTATGATTATAACATTATGTTTATTAATAATACAGAGTGGTCAAACACGAGATTACTTAAAATGTTGAGCTTCTTCACAATCTTCACAAATCTACTGATTTATTTTTCTATATTTGTTTTATTTATGATTCACTTGCACTGACAAGTTTCACGACAAATTTCATGTAATAACAATTAAACCACACAAAAGAACCATAGCAAATTTCTACATGTAAATAGCCTGCCTTTTAGGGGCCCGGCATATAGCAGTAATCATTACTGGGGTAATTTCAACTTTTGAAACATCGTTTTTACAACGATTATTCTATTATTCAGATGTTTATTATTATTCGGATTATACAATGTTTGGCAAATGCTGGAGAGATAGAAACTAAAGCAAATTTTTTACAGTATTTTGAGTACCCCTTAAATTAGGCAAACACTCATAACACAGTCGCAATGCTAGATTGCCTACCAGAATTTTCCCTATTTATGATTGCCTACCAGAATTTTGCCTTTTTATGATTGCCTTATAAATTTGCAAAATGTTGCTGTCCTAGGTATATAGTTTACAAGTACAGGGAAACCTGTGAATAACGTCCCTCCATATAGCGTACCCTAACATTTGCCACGGATCGATTTTATAGAACAAACTTACCTTTATATAGCGTATTACCTGCGATACGCGACTTGCACATCATTTTCCTGGGACAGAATCACGATTTTACATGTGTAGAGAGTACTCCAAAGCAATTTTTTAATTTTGTTTATGTTAAAAAGCATTACAAATGCAACATATTTTTCTGTGCATCTTAATTATGCTAATATCTGATTCTTTAAATGTACAATTTTGAACGTACTTAATTGTTTACAGTTGTACATGTACGTGTACATGTTTACCCGTGGGTGTGAGTAGGTCATCACTTTATCTGAACCTCCAAATTACAC
>JAQGCC010005308.1:0-11724 GCA_034698905.1 Xestoiulus laeticollis
AAGTTTCGGTTTATTTGAAGTTACACAGACTACGTGAATGTCGTCGTAAGTATTCTCCATTGGAAATGGTATGGTTGAAAGCCCCCTTATTAAACTCCTTCACGCGAGCGCTTTTAAGCACAAGCCGGCAACGCTTTTTCCATGTAATTAGATGTGCGCATGCGCTCTTCATTCGCGCATTTAATTATGGGAGAAAAGTGCTGCCGGCTTGTGCTTAAAAGCGCTCGCGTGAAGGAGCCTTTTATAAATCATTATACTAACCTTAAAATTTAACTGGAAAAATATGCTAATACTTGTTGTTTGGTTACATAACTAAGTCATGGTTTGTCAATTAGCAATCAGAGGGTTTTGCCATCATCTTGTTTTGTCTGTCCCCTACCATGTAATTTTTTATAAATAATGAGCTGCTTTCAATAATTATTAATCACATTTGCATTTATAAATATTTAATGATAAGCAGAATCTATGATATTATCCGGGATGTCAAACGTAATTTAGATAAATTTTATGTACAGTGTATATTTCATAAAACATGTAAGTTTATATACTGATATTCTAAGTATAACTTTATCATACAATACAAGCTATAGCATTTACATTTACATGCTTTATTGCATTTTCTCTACATGTATATTAACATAACACATGTTGAACAATTTTGAAACTTAAATTACAGTCACTGTTTAACTTTAAGGATACACATATTCTATACAATACTAATACATGTATACAGGGTGGAAGAAAAGTCTGTATCTCCAGCAATGCGCCGACGGTCAAGTGGTTGCGTGCTTGCCTCTCGATCACAGGGTGTAGGGTTCGATCCCTGGTCGAGGTCGGTGGGAATTTTTCGAAAGTGCGAAATCCCAAAGTAGCAGATCTTTCGAATGAGAGTTTAAACCGAGGTTCCATGTGAATCCCCCTTGCTCTCTACACGTTAAAGACCCCTGGAGAGGGGGTGGAAGTCCCCCCTCGTAGGCAAAATTCCCAGGGAGGTGAAGGAGGCCCTTTCCCTGGCATTGGTGTTTAGCCCTCGTGTGCAGAAATAGGCCAATGTTAAAAATCAACAAACAAACAAACAAACATCTCCAGCAATGCTTACTTGTATTGCAAGTTGCTTTCAATAAGGGGCAATGTTTGTTTTTTTACTACTAAAGTTAGATCCATTACGCAATCATTTATTAATGTTTTTATCCGTTTTAGAAGCAAATGCTAATACATATTTCTATTAATTTGTGAAACAAATCTAACATTGTTCCTTTATTGAAAGCAACATGCAATACAAATTAGTATTGCTGGTGAGCATAATTCAGAGGCTTGTTGACATTTTGTAAGTGAAATCTCTTACACAGCTATTATTATCGTACGTTTTACAATGCATTATGACTAATTTGGCCATATCCTACAACGTTATAATTGGACGTTTTGGATTATCATTAACCGTTTAAGGGTTACGAATTAAATGCCCTTGAAGATGACCCTAAAGGTCACGTTTGACATAAACATTGGATACAGAAAGAGTACAGTGACTATTCACTCATATTAGCAAAATGTTGATATTGGCCATTACTTTGAAGCAAAATCGATAAGATATAGGCTTATCTTCTACCCTGCATGCATACATGTATTTGCGAAAAGCACTGGAAATTAAACAGTATATTAATAACTTAATTGTAACATTACATTTTTATATTAACATGGTAACCAGCTACAATAAGTTTAATATTTTAAACGATAAAAAACTTTTTAATAGCTCTAACAGATGATTATAACTGTAAAAATCGTAGATTAATATTACTTCGAATGACCTAGATTAGAATATGCCCTCAATAATAACTAGCATTCGGTATATACGAGCATATATGGGAAAGTTTATCACTGCATCAGGAGAACTCGATCCCCTTAACGCATTCGATGAATTGACATTTTATATATAAAGGTATTCATATAGTTTAAAAATTGCTTGCAATTTCTTATAATAATAACAACATGCTTTAATTATTTTAGGATTTTGGGCCTTTCATTGCCATGTCGACATGCACATGGAGACAGGAATGATCATGGTATTAAAAGTAGGAGATTTGAATGACATTCCAAAGCTGCCTTCTGATTTTCCAAAATGTGCTAACTTTCCAAAGTATAATTTATGAATCTGAATGGAGTTGCCATCTCAAATTTTACTTGTAGGTATATACTTGTAGGCATATGCCACATACAATAATATAATGACCTTAGATGTGTTCAGATATGTACATGTATCTGTAGAAAATCATACAGTATTTTTCATATACATGGAACTATAAAGTATTGCTATAAAGTAATACAAGCAAAACATATATAGAATATTACAGGTAATCATATGGGATATAATATAACATATATAGGCCTACATGTATGCAATCATTATAAAAATGTTCCTCTGGGAATTTCTTACTTTGTGTCTTCCACCAATAATTTATTTATAATTCTTGCATCGGTCGATCCTTAATTTTGTTTGTTTGTTCGTTTGTTCGTCCAGGATAAAAAACATTTTAACTTCACAATTGGCAATTATTTTGGAATATTGAAATTTTCGGAGTTTTACTGTATGGTCGTTCTCTTGTAGCCTATACGAAATGTCATTCAATGTTGCAGACAGGCTGAGATATAGCTGTTTAACCATTCAGCGACCAGCTGCGTACAGTGTATCTAAAACGATTAATCACTCGAGACCTTACAGTTGTCCTATCCAAATGTTACTGTCCTTGGCACAAGCCTGTATAAAGTTCATTGCAAAATCCATCGAATGGAGATTTGGTTAAGGACATCCAATAGTATGGAGTTTTGATTAAGGACATCCATTAATATAAATATAAATAGCATGGAGATTTGGTTAAGGACATCCATTAGTATGGATATCCATATATCCCTAATGGAATTCTTATTTATGGATATCCATTTATCCATAAGTGGATTTCTTTTATGTATATCCATATGTCCATAAGTGGATTTCTTTTATTCATAATCTGTAAGTTATAATTAACATAAATGTTTATGGATAAAACTGCATATTTCCTCGATCCATTTGTGCAGTGCAAAGTTTATGTATACCCATAGTGATTGATGCAGTTATATTGGATATCCATTTAGATGAATCAAACTATTATGGATATCCAATTATTGATATCCATGTCAATGGATGAAATTACTGTGGATATCCATATGACAATGGATAGTTATTATGGATATCCATGTCAATTGACGAAATTACTATGGATATCCATGGCAATGGACATCCATAAGTATCCATACAATTTTTGTGGGTATCTATACATCTATGTAAGGGTTTTTCCTCTGGGGTTCATAGTATACTTGGAGCAATACATGTATTGCAGGGGCTTTCATTGTTTTTCTATCTGACTTATGATGATATGCCACTTATGATGATCAGCATTTTTTTAAACAATAAAGTACAAAAATATATTTCATTTAGAAATATGCATTGTTTTTACACATAATGATGTTGCCTACATAATAGAATATATGGCGTAAGCATATACATATATTTTATATATCTGGTATGTTTTCTCTAAAATGATGAATTCAATTAAATTTCATTTCGAATTTCAACTAAATTATCAATTTGTACTGTATGACAATTATTCATGAGCAGTATTTCAAAGAGAGGAAAACTGCAATACTAATGGTCGGTACAAACACACTATAGGTGTCACATTTAAAATGTAAACGCAACGCTTATTCTATAAAAATATACATTCGCTCATATATCTTACACATTTCCATAACTTTGACATTTAATGGTTTTAGTCTAGATTTCGCCAGAAAATCTTTCAAAGCAACAATAGTTTCTATAATGAAATACAGTAAAACCTGACAAAGGTAACCATCCAAAAAATGGCATAATTCGGACAATGTATATAGGTGATCACTATACGAGGTCTCACTTAACCAATTGTTACTGTATTATAAAGTTGCGCAAATTTAGTCTAAATATAAGCTAATAGTAGTTCATTTATTGAAATATTTTAAAAGTTAAAAAAATTACGTCACTTAAAACAAAGCAGATGTATCGTAAGACTCGAGATAAATATCTTAAGGCATTTGACAAAAGTGTCCTACTCGACTGGAGTATCTTAAGATACTCTTAAGATATCTTAAGATACTGGAGTATCATGTAAAGATACTGGAGTATCTTAAGATAAAGAGATTTACTCGAGTATTATGCCAGATTAATTTGGCCATATATTAAAACATGTATGACCATGGCATATATGGAGGCATGTATGGCCATATCCAATTTATTTATACTGTATATGGGTTTTTTCGGATATAGCCATGCATGCATGGATCCTTGTATGCCATATATAATTTTCCCACCCGGGTATCAATTTAAAAATGTGACATGCTATCTAAGTAGAAATAAAAATCTGATAAATTCCTGGAAATATAGATCGAAGTACGCATGCGCGCAAGTGGATAAATAGCGTGATCATGCCAAGATTTTTACAAAAGCAGAAGTGATGGGAAGACATTCATGGCAATGGTGAAACGCCATTATGATGCACTCAAGATATAGTATATATCAGAGAGTATATTAAAATGAACTGTCGTATACTTGGGGCATTCAGCTTTTAAATAATTCAGCCATGTACGTCAAAACACAAAGCCAGATGCCTAAGGATATTATTATAATTACTAAATGAATGACGTCACTGTCTAGTTGTTTTAATTTTAACATGCATTTGATCCATCATCTTGGTAAACTTGGTAAATGGCAGTTGAAGGGCAATTCCCTAATTACTTTTGCAGTTGAAATTTGTTGTTGGTATTCTCTGGCAAATCAACTGGATGGACACGTGCACTCATTAGAATGCTGCATTTCAGCATATGTTGTTAACTTTGTCTTTTAATGACCTAATATTGCTTTCCCAACATAACTATATAATGCTATCATTAATAGGCAATGATAAACCAAGTTTTCACAATTTTACAATACATTATAACAATGATGCCAGGTATTGTTTGGGGACCATGAACTATTCTACGAAATTTTCATTACCTGTTCAAAAAACCATCAACGGAGTTGTTGACACTAAGGCATCTGTTTATTGTGGAGCCTTTAACTTTCATATATTGCTATTAATTCCAGGTCGCAGTTCGCGGAAAATCATGTTAATCGGGAATAACCTTGTCATCAAAGCAAATAAATAATTCTGGACTGAACCAAACACTTGTTTATTCATACAATTGTAGCCGATGTACAGCATGGAATTGCTTGTGGTGATGATGATGATGATGATATGATGAAATTTCCAACCGTGGGTAAATGACGGAAACACCCACTTCTACGAAGTTTTGTTTTGTAAATTTAACCAGTGACGGATAAATAAAATGGCCAATGAAAAATTGTTAATCGGTAGATATAGCACCGCCAACAGTGGATGCTTCGTATCAGTTCCAGAGTTGAAATTATGGATCTCCTACGCACTGCACTATGGGGACCAGGTCTTTGGCTGTTTTTACTGGCGTCATTTGCTTCAGGTGTGTTTTTCTATCTTTATATTGGTGACAGAGTTAATGATAACAAAAGTTATTACAAATATTTATTTTTATAGTTATCGTCATGTAATTTAGTGATAGGGTTATTATTGATTTGGATATGTTAACATTTTTCTTGAATTGAGGTAAATTCCCCAGAAGAAAAATCCATATATGGATATCCATAGTATAGAGATTTGGTTAAGTACATATACATGTATAAGGATATCCATATATCCCTAATGGAGTTCTTATTTATGGATATCCATTTAGATGGATTAATTTATTATGGATATCCAAGTATTGAACTAAATGTCAATGGATGAAATTATTGTGGATAACCATGACAATGGATAAAGTTATTATGGATATCCATGCCAATTAATGGACGAAGTTACTGTGTATATCCATTACAATGGATAAAGTTTTTATGGATATCCATTTCGAAGGACGATATTACTATGGGTATCCATGACAATTACCTAAATTTTGTGGATATCCATGATAATTCATAAAGTTTTTATGGATATCAATGACAATGGCCTAAATTTATGTGGATATCAACATAATGGGTCAAATTAAAATGGCTATACATAAGTAGTTATATGATTTTTATGGATATCCATAATAATAGATCAAAGTAAAATGAATATCCATAAGTATCCATACTATTTTTGTGGCTATCCATACATCCATGATAGTGATTTTTCCTTTGTAGTAGCAGCTATTTAGATATGCTGGTTGTCATGGAATAATTGGGAAGTAGTTTTATCCACTCTCGTAAATTTTGACATAGTTGTCTAAAATTGAATATTCATTTTACTTTGTCTACCTCTTGATAGAATGATTTTTTAAATGTCCTCACTTTTTAATAAGCTTTTACTCGTAAATGGTAGGACAATATTATATACTTTTGTGCATAGCAATTAAACATTAATTATACTGTATATATACCTTAGTAATTCTAAAGATTCAATCTAGTTTATACTGATATTAAAATCTCGTTTTATATGAGGAAAACAATTGATGCAGCAAAATACTGTATTAATTCCAATAAATATGTTTTTTTTCAGGGCAAAACGATCCATGTTATAGAACTTGCGTGAAAGATGTCACAATGACTTGTGTCTATAACTGGACTTTAGAACAATATGTGACTATGAGCATACATTGCGGGCGATGCCCATATGTTCTTTCGGATTGTAATAATGTTGATTGTATTCCTGCGGATGGAGTACAAAGACCAATTACAGTAATTAACCGGAAAATGCCTGGACCATCTATTAATGTAAGAATTTCATTCATAATTTCATTATAATACTCACCAAATAATTAATCTTGTGTGTAAAGATTTTTTAGCATTTTGATTTTACATGCAACGAAAGTGCTTTATGAAAATGTTCCATATAATTTTGAAGAATTTTTTTATTAATTTTATTATTTTGAGACACAAATTTCTTTTATTTTCTTGTAGATGAAACAACATATTTAAAAAAATACCTGTTAATTTAAAAATGTATGCTCTACTGAATTTTATATAAAACAATTAATTCAGTTTAATTAAATAATGACAAAAAAGCAATATTTATATTTAAAAAAAACTTTATGGAATTACATAAACACCACATCGTGCCCACAGGCTAAAGCCCTATGAGTTTTTTTCCATGTGCATCCTGGTCAAAATATCCATAGAAAACAATAAATATCAAATTCTATTGGTCTTATTGGTTCTATCAAACATGGGCCAAATAACAAAATAGAAATCAATACCAAATAACAATAAAAACCAATGGGCCTTATATTAATAATAGAAACTAATTATGGACCAAATAGCAATACAAATTTTATTATTTTGATACACAAATTTCTTTGAATTTCTTGTAGATGAACCAACATATTTGAGAAAATATCTGTTAATTTAAAAATGTATGTTCTACTAAATTTTATATAAAATAATTCAGTTTAATTAAATAATGACAAAAAAGCAATATTTATATTTTTTATAAAAAACTACATGGAATTACATAAACATCACATAGTGCCCACAGGCTAAAGCCCTATAAGTTTTTTTCCTTGTGCATCCTGGTCATTTTATTATTTTGATACACAAATTTCCTAGAATTTCTTATAGATGAACCAACATATTTGAGAAAATACCTGTTAATTTAAAAATGTATGCGCTACTAAATTTTATATAAAATAATTCAGTTTAATTAAATAACGACAAAAAAGCAATATTTATATTTTTATAAAAAATTACATGGAATTATAAACACCCCATCGTCCCCCAGGCTAAAGCCCTATCAATTTTTCATCTTGTGGATCATGGTCAACATTTCCATAGAAAATAATAAATATCAAATTCTATTGGTCTTATTGGTTCTATCAAACATGGGCCAAATAAGAATAAAAACCAATGGGCCAAATATTAACAATAGAAATCAATTATGGACCAAATAGCAATACAAATTTTATTATTTTGATACACAAATTTCTTTGAATTTCTTGTAGATGAACCAACATATTTGAGAAAATATCTGTTAATTTAAAAATGTATGCTCTACTAAATTTTATATAAAATAATTCAGTTTAATTAAATAATTACAAAAAAGCAATATTTATATTTTTATAAAAAACTACATGGAATTTCATAAACACCACATCATCCCCCAGGCTAAGCCCAATGAATTTTTCTCCTTGTGGATCCTGGTAAAAATATCCATAGAAAACAATAAACATAAAATTCTAGTGGTCTTATTAGTTTCCATCATACATGGGTCAAATAACAATAGAAATTAATAGGCCAAATATTAACAATAGAAAACAATTATGGACCGAATAACAACACGTATTTTTAAAAGGGGCAGAGGGGCTATGATATAGCAGCAAATGTGTCTTTGTAGATCAAATAAAAAGTCCAAATTTCTAATCCATCATGCCCTAATATTGGTGAACATAACATATGAAAGTTAAAACCTTTGAAAACGTTATATTTTCTAGGTGTGCAAAGGCGATAAAATTGTCGTGCACGTAGAAAACCATGCTGGAATTGATGCTACTGCCATCCATTGGCATGGTATCAACCAGGTTAATACTCCTTACATGGATGGTGTTCCCATGGTGACGCAATGTCCAATTCACCCGTTCACCTCTTTCACATACACCTATACTGCGGCTGAAGTGGGTACCTATTTCTACCACAGCCACATGGGCTTCCAGAGAACTGATGGGGTGAATGGCATGTTGGTGATCAGACAGCCAAGACAAGACGACCCCAACAGTGTCCAATATGACCACGATTTGCCTGCTCACCAGATAATGCTCTCTGATTGGATCAACAAGACTGGGGAAGACATGCTCAACTCATTTTATCAGACCAATGAAGACTATGCTGAATACTTGACGACCATCTTGGCAAATGGTGGAGGCAGGAGGTTGGCATATCGAAATAGCACAACAGGAATTGACCATTACACCCCCTACAAATCGTTCACAGTGAAAAAGGGTTTGCGCTATAAATTTCGAGTATGCAGTAATGCAAACTGGATCTGTCCCATAGAAGTATCCGTTGTCAACCATGATATGACTGTGGTCAGTACCGATGGAGATCCAATAAAACCCATCAAGGTGAATGCAATTGTAGTCAATCCTGGAGAGCGATTTGATTTTATCATTAATGCCAATCAGCCCATTGGTACCTACTGGCTTCTATTTCGTGGACTTTTGCGCTGTGAAGTGATGAACACTGTTGGAAGAGGCATTCTTAAGTACGAAGGTGCGATAGACGTGGAACCATCAGAACCAGGAGCAAACCGCCCTAAAGTGGTAAGTGATTTTTGGTATCACTATAGATTAGAAATTTACTAAACAAGATCTTAAAGAAACCCATACAAAAAAAGCTATCAGAATTCTGCAGGATTCACCCAGTCGTCAGCACAATTATGGTGACTTTTTCTGTAAAAATCAATTATGTTGCATTTCTGCAAAAACTAAAATTGCTAAATTAAAAAAAAATTGTTAGAGGGATTCTTATAACCTGCAGTTGTCATTATATATGGTACCTTATACAGTATAATGGTATTTGTACAATGTATATTGAAAATTAACTACAAGAAAGGAAAATGCAGCAGACACCTTTCATCATGTAAATTTCTGCATATGTATATCTGCAAGAAATTTTGCAGAATTTTGGTGGAAAGTTGTATCCCATTGTTTTTGTTTTAAGAATTCTGCATAATAGTTTCTGAAAAAAATACACTGTGATATTTTTCTGCTCAATTTCTGCTCATTATTTTTGTATGGGAAAGCATTTGAGTATGTGATCCTTTTATGGAAGTTTACTGCTTTGTTGTTGGGGCACCTTGTATCTCTGTACATACAGGTTTCTAGTACTAGACTTTAGATTAAATGCATGCTTATACAGGGTGACAAACAAGTTCTTAAAGTCCTAAATACCCTCTGAATAATCGAATAATAGCTGTAAAAATAATATTTCAAAAGTTGAAGTTACCACAGTTATGGGAGCCGTATTTGAAAATTTAAATAAGGACCTCAATTTGTTTTTTGCAGATTACGAATCTGCGCTAAAAATACAGTAAATTTTGTCTTAATTTTGCACAAATGTGAATTAAAAATTAAAGTCTACATTTAAAAAAATGTCACCTTTTAAAAAGTCTTAAAATTTAAACTAAAAAAGTCCTAAATATTGAATCTTAAAAAGTGTTTGCCACCCTGTTAAATGATTAAAATCCGAATTTATCTAACTGATGTTTTTGATCGTTTGCAGGTCTTAAATCCAGTCAATGATCCATTTACAAACGGCAATCAAATTAGCTTATTTCAACTAAAGAGTCTGACAAAACCTGACAAGGCATTATTGCAAAAAAAGCCTGACGAGACATATTGGGCCCCTTTCAATCTCTATCCAAATATAAACCCTGCATATTCAGCTAGTGGTGGTCTTCTTCCAATGGTCAATTCCACCGCTTTTATGGCGCCTCCATCTCCAATGTTAACTCAGTTTTCTGACATCCCTCCAAATCGTCTGTGTACAAATACCGGAATGACCAAGAACTGTTCTGCCGAATTTTGTCAGTGTGCCTATTATATAAACATCAAACTTGACAGTGTCGTGGAAATCATTTTAGTAGATGAAGGTAAGATAATATTTTTTTTTAAAAAAAAAGACTAAATTTGAGCTTCCTTGTTTAGTATAAAAAGAAACACTTGATGAAAAGATGACATATATGTCTGGGCCTCTCGAAAATCTGGTATAGTAAGAGAGCTATACACGACAAAAACCATCAAAAAGCTGCAAATTGTGATAAGAATATGCCCTTTTGGTGAGAATGTAGTTTATGGATATACAATAAAAATAAGTCGAGGAGGCATCCCCCAAAATCATTGTAATCCAAGATAGCTCTTTAGGAGGGGGCCGGGAACCCTTTCAGAAAATTTCAAATGGAACCCCAATTGTTTTTGCAGATTATGAAGCTACACTAAAAACACAGTAAATTTTGTCTAAACTTTTTTTTTCCATTCATCTCATATTTCACTACAAGTATAATGAAGGGGACAGAGAAAATAAGAAAACTTGTATAATGCAAATTTCTCGAGATTTATGCAGTTTAATTAGATTTTGTGAAAAAAATGTTAACAAAAGCTACAATTGTAATTTGTGCTTGCTGTGCTGATTAATATTCTATAAAAAATTGGGGTCCCCGCTTAAAATGTCAAAGGGCCTCTCATCAATAAAGTGGAGTACATATACATCATGATACATGTAAGTATAAATAACTGTGCATTTTGTGATAAAAGCCATCTTTGATAATAATGACTTTGGGTGATGCCTTGATCCTCGACTTATTTTCATTGTATATCCATAAACTACATTCTGACCAAAGGGCATACAGCAAAACCTGCATATAACGGCCCTCCATATAGCGTACAATGCGTACTACCTTCCAATTGCATACCCCTATGGTCGGCATGGATAAATTTTATAGAACTCACCTCATATAGCGGATTCCCTGCAAAATGCGACTTGCGTACTCGTTTCCTGGGACAAAATGATGAATTTTCCGTTGAATAGCGTACTTGAAGAGCATTTTTTAATGCAATAATTGGTGAAATTTGACACAATGTTGTAAATCAAAGATGATAAATGCATGACTGCATGATAAATCATCA